>JAPYZE010004512.1:0-17605 GCA_030522805.1 Leptomastidea abnormis
TTTTTGAGTTCAGGAACCTTCAAAACGTCAAGAAAACCAAAAAAAACCAAATCAAAAATTTTCACCGTTACAAAGCTTTCTCTTTGAGAAAGCAATACCTTTACTTTTTTACATAGCATCTATAATCAACTCTAACACTCTCATACATTTATACGAATACTCGTTGCATAAATGAAAAAAAGAAGAAAAAAAAACCTATAAAAAAAAATAAATAAAAGAAGAAAAAAAAACTCATATACAGCTCGGTCATACATAGAATATAGAGACAGGTATATCAGCAACATAGCGTAGGTATAAGGTATAGTAGTTGCCCGAAGCACATAGTAGCAGCAGCACACCAATATGTTTTATACCAGCCACACACACATACACACACACACACACACTACACAGGGTCATTGCGAAAGGAATTTTCACGTCGACTCTCTTACAGCAATGTATACATGTATATATACGTACGCGAGCGCACTCGCGCGCGATACATAAGCTATATGTATACCTATATACACACTGTGCTTTGGCTTTCATCGGGCTGGTACTGCTGCTGCTGCCCTTCGTCCATGAAAGTCGGACAATGCCGGTGTAAACTATACGAGAAAGGTATAGAGAAGAGAAGAGTGAGAGAGGGAGGGGGGGGTCGCAATCGTTTTCGTATAGTCTCTCTCTCTCTCTCTCTCTCTCTCTCTCTCTTCTCTTTCTACGCATCATCCGCTATGTATATGTACACCGGCAGTGGGACACGGTATATAAGTATAGTGTATATATATATATATATATATATAATAAGTAGAAAAGAGCCATATAGACAAGATATAGCTAAGTCGCAACAATGTGTCGTAGTGTACCCTTTGTCTCTCTCTACCTTCTCACCTGTACCTATCCCCCCTCCCACTCCCGTACCGTCAGGTGTTATTACGTCATGGGTCTATCAGAAGAGGAGAAGAGCAAGTTACAATGTCGGTCTATGAAGCACACCAAATAAACGTATACATACATGGCACGATACCACAACGACGACGACGACGACAACGGCCCTGTTTTCTTTCGCGACAGAAGCGCAGCAGAGAGCTTGCTTTCTTTCTTAATGGCGCATTGTGACGCCGCAGGCCGTAAAAACTCTTTGGCTTTGCAGTCCTTTCTCTCTCTCTCTCTTTCTCTCTACCTCGCTATCCGCGTGCTAGCCTGCCATGCACGATCCAACAATAATTACGGAGAATTGCAGCCGCGTGCGCGTCGTCGATCCGCCCCCGCGTCGCCGGGAAGTTCGTATACGCATTAATTATGCTCTGCTACTACTGAGAGATACAGATATACTTCATATACTTCGACAGTATGGGGATATGGAATTATTGCGACATTTTTTTTTTTTTTTTTTTAGACTACCCAATTTCTGTTGAGCAATTATTATACTAAAATGAAGTATTTTTTCATGATCTTAATGCGTATGATGGTTTACCAAGGATCATTAAATTTTTACTAGATTTTGAGAAAAGTGTTAATGACGAGGGAAATGGGTTAAAGGATCAAGGTCATGAGGATGCGTTAAAGCGTGATTTAAATTTTGTTAGAATAATTAATATAAGGCGTGGTTAAAAATTTTAAATAATAACTAATAAGTTTGAAAAAATTAAAATTTTTTTCTTTTTTATCATACAATAATGATGACTTTCAAAATTAAGATTGTCAGTAAATATTAAAATTTTTGTTTTTGACCTTCAAAATTTCAATTACTTCTTCCGTAAATACATCCCCATTTCCCTCAAACACATAATCACTCGCTTGATATACTCTTCTCTCATTCGACCTCTACTACTCCAATTATCATTTGAATATTAAGCTTAAATGAAACCATCATTGTATACTGCATAATGAAATATTAATTATTTCAGTATAACAGCCATCATCACTACTTCTGTTCAGTGAATATTACTCTTCATACAAAATTTATTAGTAATTTTATTGTTAACCCATTTATTTTATCATTAAAATGTTTTGCATTTTGAAAAAATCTAATAACAATAACAACGAAGTTTTAAAAATTATATAAAAAATATTACCAATTCTACTTATTCAAATTTGACTTCATATTTTACTATCAGTCTAAATTTATTTTATAAATTAGAATTCAAATCTTCAAAAAATGTATCTATGTGTGAAAAATGATTGTTTGAATGAATTTTAAATTGTTATAGGTCAATAGATTAATTTTTGAATAGATATAGATATCTGATATTTAAGCATTTGAAAATTTTCTTTTTCAAATTAAAGATAGGTAATATTACATACCTCTCATTATCATCAATAAGTGTTGCTGATTTTTTCTTCTTTTTCTCTTTAACCATTTTTTATGAAAAAATTACTAATGATAATAAACTAATTTACAATTTATTTAATATTAATATAGGTATAATTAATTTTATTTAGAAATACGTAAAAATAATTTAATGTAATTATAAAAAATATTAAAAATTTTTCGACATTTTTTTTTAAATGAACAACGAAATGTTCGACTTCACATATCAACTTCACGACACTAACTGTTAGAATTTGAAAATTTCTTATATAACTTGCTGAATTTTAAGCAGTCTTTAATCAATGACGTATCCAATTATTGATACATGATAAGAAACATTACACTTGTTTCAACTCTTACCAAGTACTTCACTATTAATCAATTTTTCATCTTAACAGTTTATTTAACAGCCTTCCTGAGAATTATTACTATCAGATATTCAAGTTTGATTAACATTTATTATAATGACTTTAAAAAAAAATATATTTTATATTTGTAAATTATATCAGCTTTCTCTTAAGTACTATTTACCTATACACTAAAATGGCATCGATTTTCTGTAGAATCAACTATAACATTCACTCTTCATTACTTACATAAGCTACTATTACGAGATTCCCAATTATTTTCAATTACCTATTTTTATAAAATTCAAAGCTTTGGCATCGACAATCGTTAAAAAATTTTATTTAAAATCAAGTTTTCACAAGGTTTGAAGTTTATTACAATCTCATTTTTATAAAAAAATTTACTTAAAAATTAAAATAAAAAAAAAAAACAGATAGAGAGAAAAAGAAAAGAAAAATATAATTCTAGTTAATTTGACTTCTTGGTAATTAAAACGAATAACAATTTGTATAGTCTTTTAACAGTAGTCAAACATTACTTTCAGCCTCAACTTTCCATTTGTTCAAATAAGTATGTATGTATAAGCAATATACATATATAATACCGATAGTATATCAAAAGCGCCTATATATTATACACACACACACACAAGCTATACCTATATAACGACAATCATGCATTAATTAAGTATGAATAAACTGCTAAAACAAAATTCTTCTTTTAAGAGCCACTAATGTAACAACTAATCGAAAAACGTAATAAACAGCAAAAATCGAGAAAGAGAAGTGGAGTACGAAAGAAAAAGTCGCGTGTGGTAGGTATACACCTGCCGCACAAAGAGAGAGAGAGAGAGAGAGCAAACAAGAACGCGAGTGCATCAGCCAGCGGCGCATATGCACCTAATCATAAGCTCTCGTTGAAAGGAGAAAGAGGAAGGGAAGGTGCACATTGCTGTATACCTATATGTATACCACGTATGAGAAACTAGTCATCATTAGCTCTCGCGAGTCTGCGGAGGTGAGCCGTCGTCGCCACTATATGTATACCACCATCACCACTACCACCACACACCACTGACGCGTCTTATAGTTGTCGTCACGCTTGGCAATGCCGGCTCGCGCGTATCTCATCAACCTACACGAGAGAGAAAGAGAGAGAGAGAGAGAGAGAGAGAGAGAGAGAGAGAGAGAAAGAGGGTGGGAATATAAGCAAAGATAGGTAATTTAAGGCGCCGAAGAGAGAAAGAGAGATAGAGAAGAGAAATAAGAACCTGGGAGGTATTGTAGAAGTAATAGTGGTACGTAGTAGTAGTAGAAGCAAGTGCTTCGGCATATAATGCGGAGAAGGGGGCGCCTCATTATGAAGCGCCAGGTAGTAGCTACAGTCCGTATCGCCGGAACTATAGTGTTGTAGATATATACAACTTGAATGCTTGCAATCGCGCGCGTACCAGATATCGGCGAAAGTGAAGCTCGGCCAAGTAACTTTTATGCAAATGTAACTCCATATATGCCGATCATCCTCTAATCAAATTATTTCTTTAAGGTAAATTAAGGTAAGGTGTGTATGTTGCTTTAGATGATTTAATACTCTAGCAACCGATTTATTTGTTTGAATGTAGTAGAGAAAAGAATCAGGTACTAGATATAGACAGACGGAGGGGAGACCTACAACGACGCACCTGCTCCATGACTTGAATGAAGACTGATGGGAGGTAAGGAGAGCTTTTTGGTAGGGGACTCCCCGTCTTCCTTATTTCGAGTCAGGTTTAATGTGGGCCGGAAAAGCTTTGTTCGTGTTATTCGTACATGGGACACAACACATATGTGTATACGTACTAAGGAAATCAGATTGAGAAGTTGATATAATTCACGCGCATATAGGAGTCTTGTGCGTGTTGTTTAATGTATGTTTAATTGGTTATTTGAGGAAAGAGGGATTTTTGTGGGTAAGAAAAATAAAAATTATAGTACTCGTTCGAGGATGACTGTCAGGTGGCAAAAGATATGCAGGTCACTAAGGGGGGGTATGAATATAAGCTGTGCTGTTTGGACGGAATAATTTGAAATTGGAATAAATGTTATTTTAATGTTTGGAAAGACCATGATGAGTCGACTATACACACGACGAGCTAATTTTTTACGTAACTATAAATATATTTAATTTAATTAATTAAAATAAAAAGAAGAAGAAGAAGAAGGAAAAGAAAATGATACATAAGACATACAGTCGTATAAATTATTTATCGAGCGCGTGTATGTCAGTGCGGACAAGATATTATATATAGCTTGAGAGAAAGAGTGAGAGCAATACGAGCTAAAATGACGACGACGACGACGATGAGTGGGGATTTTTGTTATGCAACGCAAATAATATTTATTAGCGAAAGCTAACCGCGACGAAAGATAGATTTTAAAAAGCCTATATATGCTTAATATTATATGTATGTATTTTCTCTCTCTCTCTCTCTCTCTCTCTGATGTTCATGAAAATTTATGACCACGTTTTCAAAATAACGTTAACCAATAAGTCATACGAAGATAAACAATGACGATGTTAAAAATTAAAGACAGTAAAGATTCATCCTGATATGTATTGAATATATAAAAATATATATAGCCAACTGAGAAAATTGCTTTTACTACTTGCTTGCTTGCAAGTCATCTTAAGAAGAAAAGGTTAATAAAAAAGGGAAAAGCAAGTAAGAGAATCATAATTTTTACAAAAATTTTGCAAAAAAATCCAAAATAACAATTGTTTCAAATTAAAAATACGCAAGTAGAACTATAAAAAGCTTGCAATTTGGATATTTCATCTCTTAGAGCACAATGAGAGAATTTTTGTGAATAAAATTTATGTGATACGCTAACGGAATGTCACAGATAATATAATGATATCAAAAAAAAGTTGGATGTCAATTATCCTAAAACTTAATTCTTATAAAAGATTTAGACAATACGAAACATCAAAGAGACTTAGTACATGGAAGTTTTACTCCTAGCGAACAAAAAAAGAGAAAGAGAGAGAGAGAGAGAAGATTTTACGCGAAGACTGATTGTCGTGACCCAGGTTATCGCACAGGTCTAATCGCAGATTTCGTGAGCGAGTATATAACAGAGAGCCTCTATCATACTCTACACCGTGTGGCCTCTTGCAAAGTGCACTTCTCTTTGCCTTTCGAATTAAAACGAAGAGGACCGTGCCTGCGGCTTATATAGTGCCATTTTTTTTTTATTAGCCTCGGGTATTTACGAGAGCGGGAGGGGGAGAAAGAGAATCCGAGCGGCTTGTGTTTTTTGCAGACTCGGGAGAACTTCGTACACATATATATATAATCGCCTATGTAACTCTTGCGCTTATATTATTCTACTCGCGTCTTATTGTATTACTCGCAACGATATTTGATAAGTCTTGAGAAACGTGAATTTGAATACCTTAATATATATATATATATATATATATATATATATATATATATATATATATATATGACGAAAGGGAATATTCCTCTTGTAATGTTAATGAATTATGAAGTCGAGCATTCGACGACGCTCCTTGTCGTATTTATCTAATCTTATTCTTCGTAAAGCTTGAGAGAGAGAGAGAGAAAGAAAGAGATATAAATATTTCTTAACAGTCAAGAAAATCGCGATTCGAACCAATCACTAATCTTTTTTCATGCCAATGTTACTGGATATATTATATTGCAAATATTCGCTCTTGGAAAGTGATTTATTTGAAATGATGACAAGATTCTTTTTTATTTTTTTAGATAATTATTATAATTATATGTTACAGAAGTTTTATATTTGTAAATATATGTTTATTAAGATTTTATTTTCCAGATTTTAAAAATAAATTAATATTAAAATTATAATTTTTATTCAATTTTATATAAAATAAATTTTAAAAGAAATAATAATTTTTTGTAATTTTTTTAAAACGAAATATAATATCGACAATATTAAATCACAAAAAAAAAAAAATCTGAAGTGGCTTAATTTAATTAGTGAATATAAAGTAGTTTATTTAATTTTTAATGATACGAACACAACAGCTTTTACAAATTGTGCATAAAATTATTCTTGATTATGTAAACTGCGATAAGAAACATACTTAAATTTTTACTTAGTAAATTAAAAAATAAATTAAAAATACAGTCGATGCCAATTTTTTTACAAAATAAAAAACCAACAAAAAAAGTGTTTACTATCACAAAACATAATGATACACTAAAATTTTCAAACAACAAACGATGAGTTCTACTGGCATAAAGAAAAATATACTTATTCAGTCGAAAATTTTCGAAGCAAGAAAGAAGAAGAAAAAAAAGAGTGAACACGAAGCCGCAGGCAAGTTCGCAATAGAGAAAGGACGAGAGAGAATAGTAGTAGAGAAAGAAGAGCCGTTGAACAAAAAAAAAAAAAAAAAAAAAAAAGAAAAAAAAGGAACACTGCCCAAAGAGAAGAAAGAACGAGAAGGAGCAAGAAAAAAAGAAGCAAGTTTCGCGAGATAGAAGCAAACAAGCCGGCAGGCAGACTGTTGATTGCACACATAGTCCAAGTATATATAAAAGATTCGCGTTTTCGTTAAATTTTATTTTTTATTTTTTCAATAATTGCATTCACTCGACATAAAATAAATAGAGCGCACTTTGCCATTGCGTCTATAGCAGTAATTGCCACAGCCAACAGTAATTCTCAAGGAATCATCATCCACCTAGAGCATCATCCAAGTACACGAATAGGTAAACCAGCGGCAATTTGAACGCAGAGAAGTAAGAGAAGCAGCATGCTGCACTCTCGGGCGCCGCATATCGTCGTCGTCGTCGGTCCTCCCCCTACTCTTCCATACCGACGACCCGCTGCAGGAGAAGCAGCAGCAGGAACAAGAGCATATATATAGCAGCGAAGCACGAGAGTAGGTATATATGCCGCGAGGAAAGAAAGCTGCGCCGGCTATAACACCGGCGCAGAGTGCGAGAGATAAGAGAGGGCAGAGCACAACTCCGAAACTTGGCAACGCCGCGAGCACGTCTGTCGTCGTCGTCGTCGCTGCCTGGTTGCTGCTGCTACTACTACTATAATACTTGCGCACACATCCGAGGAGCAACCAAATGCGAGAGAGAGAGAAAGAGAAGAAGAACCACGGCTGCTGTTGCTGGTCGACTCTTCGTCGTCGTCGTCCACGTGACTCATTTTACTTGCGCTTACGGTTCGCGAAATTATATCGGATTGATGATCGTGGATACACTGACGTTGCTATATTGCAAATTTTTATATATATATAGGTATATATATATATATATATATATATATATATATATCTCTGCTTGGTTCCTGCTACTACTTAATACTACTTTGGTCCGTTTCCTTAGCGCTTTTATTTTGCGAATAAGAGAAAAAAAGGCGAACATCACGCACAATGTTTCCATTATCGAGCTTCGCGAGAGCGTCGAAAAGAAGCGATATGTATATGTGTATTACCTATGTGTAAGATATGTATGTGTATAGTTGCTCTTTCTGGCGGCGCAGCTGCGCGGAAAAAAGAGAGGCGGTGCCGAAACAGCTGCGCGCCTCCTCCTCCTCCTCCACCACCGCGATTCTTCTCTATTCGAAGTTCTCTCTCTCTCTTTTGCTCCATACATTGCGCTCTGTGTTGTGTGCTCTATACGGAGAATCGCGGGGCGGTGCGCGAACTAGTAGATGACCCGGACAGGAAGAGGAGAGAGAAAGAGAGAGAGAGAGGACGTGTAAAAGGAAAGAAGGGAAAAGGGTCGAGATCATTTTTGCAGGGCTTTAGCTCTAAAGAAACGATTTTCTTGCGTGTGTGTGTGTGTGTGGCTTATGGGTTATTACTCAGGAGAGATATGTTGGTACCGAATGCTAGATATGTATACCGTGTGGTATTTTGTCGGTAAGTTTTTGTCGATTTGTTACCGATTTTCAGGTTTAATACAATTTTTACATTTTATTTTTACATACTTGATATGGAATTAGATACTTTTAATATGGATATGAGTGAAATTGTTTAATGCTTATGTAAACTTTATTTCAGCAGTAATTTACATACATATATTTCGCGAAATAAGTAGTTTTATAATAAAATTTAGAAATATTTTATCAATATTTTACTTGACGAAATGAAAATTGACTTTTTAATTCATTTAATACTGTTTCAATTAAGTAATAAAGTCACGAAAGTTTTATATTGTTTCTATATAATATAAATGAAAATCAATTATCTGTAAATAATAAAATTCAACACACGTTTATGTATAGTAATTAGACACATCGCATAAAATATTAAAAATGTTTTAAAAGCTTTACACATACTTTATGTTATACCACGAGTAATAAAAAAATTTCAGTTAAATAATTTTGTACTCAGCAACTTTGTTTTAGCACGATATAATACAAGTCAATTTTATTTAAGCGACACTTACTCTAACAAGTTAAAATTTAAGCATGTCAAATACTAATGCAAACAAAGAGACAAACTGACATTTTAAATTACAGCAAATTTCAAAGATAATTTAAAATAATGTAATTTATTACGTGTTACATTCATCTAAAATCATTTGAATTTTATATCAAATACACATACTCAAATTTTAAATATTTATTTTGCACGGGTTACTTGTTTAAAATATACCTCTTTAAAGTAAAATTGCACATAGCATATAATATATATTATTATTTGTGTATAATGACAGACTTATAGAAGATGGAAAAACTAGACTATATAAAAAAGAAAATACCATGCAATTTAAAAAAAAAAAAAAAAGTAGATGATTATCTATGAAAAGAACATAATACATTTAAAATAGTTCACAATAAATTAACCCCAATTGATATCGAGTTAAAAAAAAAAAAGCCGTTGTGTATACTTTGCAAGCACATAAACAAGTTTTGCAACATTTATGAGCCAAGTAAAAAAAAGAGAAAAAAAAAAAAGAAAAGTCACAAATGACATCCATTACAATAGTGATTTCTTTGCTTGTGTCAATACAAGTCTAAAAGATCAAGATATGCCCCAGAGGGAAACGTACTAAACATATACATACACGTATATATAGATATACAGCTGTAAAGTAAAGTATTCCCTTGTCGCGAAAGGGAGAGAAAGAAAGCACGCGGTACCACCACTAGCTATAACAAATAAACTTGAACACACATCAGCGTCAAATAGTATAATATTATTAAATTTAGAAAAAAAAAAGATTAAAAAATATTAGTCACAACATTAAAAAAAAACAATAGACAATTTTTTAAAAATCTATTAAAAAAATTCAAGTTTTCTCACTCTCGTCCAGTCAAAGGCAGGAGCTAACAGGAACTATAACAGCAGCAGAAATAACAATCTACGCAATAGCAATAACGCACTTCTAAAAAGCTCGTAATCGCTTCAATCGAAATTCTCACGGATTGTTTATATTATAATATCGTATACGAGGACTATAGTATACACCTATACATAAACCGAGGCGCGTGCGCGTGCAGGGGCAACCAGAGTATATAGTAGCAATAACAGAGCAACCCTGGTATAAATGGTAGAGGAATAGTAGTAGTAAGTGTAAAGGCCACCCCGGGAAAGTGTGTGCGGAGGCGGGGTGGCAGCGGCAACGTTCGCGTTTGCTTATACTCGAAATCGATTTTCCCGATAACGCACGGCACAGGGGCCGCGGGCGTAGACTCTCTTTCTCTTTCTTTCTCTGCGGCCGGGTATAGGCAGAGAGGAAAATCTCAAGGATGCGAGCAGGAGAGTGACCAAAAAGCATAATATCTCTCTTCCCTCTCACTGCTGACTATTAACATTCAAATACTACTGCGCCAACAACAACAGCAGCAGCAGCAAGCAGAGTCCGCTTGTGCGGGTGCAGTGTTGCGCATCGATAAGCCGTATAGTTGGAGTGGGAGTAAATATGCTTTGCTAGCGTGTGTGCGTGGAATGATAGGGGGAGTGGGAGGAGCGAGAAGGTTTGGGAGGCCGATAAGAGGTAATAGGCAGTCGCGAGAGAGTGAGAGAGAGCCGAAACACGCCCGGGCCAAAGCGTTTTTATACGAGACTGGTAAACAAGTCTATTTGTTTCCCGTGGCTCTCTCTCTCTCTCTCTCTCTCTCTCTTTCTCACTCTTCATTCTGCTTTGAAAGAGGCAAAAACTTGTGCCTCGAGCGCCACCACATGCCATATAAACTGCCTGTTTATATACCTATTCCTGTCTGATATCCCTCTAAATTTTATATAAGTATATATATACCCACGAGTTTGGTCAGGTGAATTTTTCTTCTGCCTGCTGCATCCGGAGATGTATACCTTATACATGTGTATTCAAGAAAAGATCAGGGAGGGGGGGGGGAAGAAGAAACGAAGCTTTGTGTGCAGCCGGCGACAGCAGATTTTAATCGGCACCTCTTATACTTAAACGTGCGCACGCGCGGTTTGCCCGTTTGCCCGAGCCACGAAAGATAAATTGTTGCGTCAGCTGGAAGCTAAAGCAGCTATATGGCATACCTTTTTTGGTGTGCTCCCATCAGCTCGATTAATTATTTCATCGGCCCTGCTTGATTAATGCACGAGCAGAAGATGTATATTTGGATGATTTTTGTTTTTGTTTTTGTTTTTGTTTGTTTTTTTTTTTTTTTGGAAAAGTGTCAATTTGATGTTTATATTTTGAAAAGGGATTATTTTGATGTTTATGTTAATGTTGTATTGTTAGAATATTTTACAAAATTTATTTTTATAAATATTTGTTATGATTTACAGGTTTTTTTATTTGCGTATTTTATTGAATTTTTTATTAAAAAAAAAAAGAATAATTTTTAATCCAATACAAAATTTGTAGCATGAAACATTCATCGTATTTTAAATATTCACGATGTCATTAAAGAATCAAAATGTTATTTAATTTTATCTTAATTAACTAAATTTATGAAGGTTATTTCAGATGGAATTAGAGATACATCTTATTGAAAAAAAAAGAAAAAAAACATTTAATGAGATTGCACATAATGAAAATGTATCTGATATTTTAAGTATAATTTAAATCAAATCAGTTGAAAAATTTCGAAGTGAAATATTCTTTCAATTTTTTAAATTTTAAAGAATTAAAATCTCACAAGTTATTAATAACCCAATAGTCATATTAAAAATACATCTTTTTAATTTGCTATATCCCCTTCATTTGGAACTTTACAACATAACATGTCATTCAGATGATAAAAAACAAAAAACGCAACTAAATAAATAAACACATCTTTATCGCGAAGAAAAACAATTATTTTTTCTCATTACAAAAACATGCTCAAATTTTTCCAGGCTGAGCAGATTTTTTCTCAAGTAATGCTAATTCCAAGGGCGACGCACTTTCGTCTCTCTCGATTGCCAGAGATTTTTATTTAGCTGCCACGCGGGCGTTTTATTATCCGCGATTTCGTGTATGTATGTTATATGTACCCCTTTGCCGTCGTCGTCGTCGTTGTCGTTGCGTATACGCGCGCACGCGGGAGTATATAGAGGAGATTGGGGAGGAGCAAGAAACTCAAGTGAACTTGGGAGCTGTTAACCTCTTAACGGCCCCCGAGACATACACACACACACACACCGGTCCTTTGAACTCCCTCCTTCCCCCCCCTTTCTCCCCGGAAATTTTATTGTCCAACGCGCGAGCTTTATTATCAACCGGAGAAGTTTGAATATTCAGAGCAAGAATAGGAGGAGGAGAAGAAAGAGGAGGAGAATGCGTGGCGGCCAAAACGCGATAAAAGCATCTCTCGTGAGAGAAAGAGAGCCAATGTACTTGAACGCACGAAAGATACTCTATGAGAGGGGAGAAAAAAAAATAAAGCGAAGAGAAAAATAAAACGAATGCAGCGCGAGCATTGACTCAGCGTTTAAAAATGTTTCTAGAGCTTTCAGATAATACTAAATTGACGCTGCTGATGCTGCTTCTTTAAGATTTGGCTTTTCTTCGTCTATTAATGCCTTTTTAAAAAATATTTTGACAAAAATGCATTTTTTAAAGAAGGCAGTGTTGTGTGTGCATGTGCATATACATATGCGTGTGCATGGAAATGTACATTTATGCAAATGAACGAAAACGTAAATTTTTTTTGATGATTTTTTCGAAAAATGTACGATTATAAATTTTTAAAGAATCAATAATCTAAAGAATTTAAGGATAATTGAGGAAAGACTTATTTTAATAAAATTATAATATTGCGTAATCGTAATCAAGTCTAAGAAAATGAAAGTTGTTCAACTCGTGGAAACATTCTCATCATTTAAGTATTTTGAAAAAACGAATAAAATTATAAACTATAAAATTTTATTAAAAAATAAATTTTAAAATTCAGTGGATATTTCACGTAAAAGTAAATACGAATTCAACTAAATTATATGTATTATCTATTAATTTTTTAATCTATCAATATATGATTAAATTAAATTTTGAAAATCCAATACATTTAATGTACATTGTATGAAAGAAGAATCATAGAAAAAAAAAAAAGGAATCGATTTTGATTCTCTATGAGTCGTACTTCCAACAATAGTAGTGTTCAAATCTTTTGTTCGGTAAGAAAGGAAGGGAAGAAAGCTTAAAGCTTTTAAGTTACGAAAAAAAAGAATAAAAAAAAACTTCTAACACAGTGAAAACAATGGTGTACATATACTTTTTGTCGCATAGTATATGTATACAATGAAATGGAAAGAATCTGTTATTTTATCACACTCTAAGCAAGACAATAGCACACCTCTTTCGTGTACGTTATACTATTCATACCTATGTTAAACACCTTTCCGCGAAATGTAAAAATTATATAAATTAGAAACAAAAAAATATATATATATATATATATATATATATATATTAATGGAACATCAATAATAAGCGTAGAATGTTACAATAATTATTTATTTGTAAAGCCTTTTTGACACTCTTGCGAACGTATTTTGGCTTA
Source organism: Leptomastidea abnormis (assembly GCA_030522805.1). NCBI lineage: Eukaryota > Metazoa > Arthropoda > Insecta > Hymenoptera > Encyrtidae > Leptomastidea > Leptomastidea abnormis. The sequence goes on from JAPYZE010004512.1 coordinate 13,603, forward strand.
GAATGATAACCGTCAGTAATCGAACCCAGAGACCTATGGATTACGAAACTTGCGCTCTACTGACTAAAGCTATTCCATGCTCACAGAAATGCCTGGTAAAGTCAGTTTTTCAACCTACAAAAAATTATAAGTTTATCTCGCAAGTACGTTCAATTCAAATGAATTACGTTCATTAAGAGAAAAAGAAGTATAAAAACAAAAAAAAATAAAAAGAAACTTTAAAACGTATACAAATGCTTGCTAGTTTTCTTCTTTTTTAACAGCGCATAACTCGCGCTTAAGTGCATAGACATTCTCGGAAATGTCGGAAAGGTCAATTAATTATGCAAGTTTGTACATATATAAGTGCAAGTATACATACATGTATATAAAATGTACATCGAGAGAAAATATACAGAAGGGCAGTAGGGAATAGATACATGTATATACTGGTGCTGAACCAGCTGACGCTAACTCTCTATACATAGATTACGCATCAGCAAGAGGATAGAGGAAATTAAAGTTCATGTATATACAAATTCAGGAGACAGTCCGGTAGCTACAATAGTATTATTAGATCTAGGCAAGTATAGGTAAATCGCGACAAAGAACGCAAAAACGAAAAATAAAAAAAGGCTTAACGGTCGGTAGGTATAGGAGAGAAAAAAAAGAAAGAGGAAAAAAGAATCGAGAGCTGTTGGCAAAGTAAAGGAGAAAAGACGCCGGGTCGGCATGCCTGCAGCAGCAGCAGTAGTAACAGCCACACGGCGAGCACACCACCGCTCGCGAGAGAAGGAGGGCGCGAGCGCACGTTGAGCGCAGCTAGCAGCAGCAGTGGAGTCTCTCTTTCTCGGCGCCTAATAGGTTCAAGGACGAGCGAGTCGTTCACACCGGCGCTGCTGCAGAAACGGAGAGTATCTTGCTTGCTTGCTTGCCTGCAACTTGCTTGGCTTGCTGTTGCTGTAAGCTGTTGGCGCGCGCGCTTGCGCACTCATACAATACACATGCCTCTGTACGAAAGAGAGAAACTTTGAGAATCTCTCTCTCTCTTTTTTTTTTTTTTTTGTTCTCTTTCGGTCGCCGGGGCATACTATAAAGATCGGTTATATATCCCACCGACAAAGCGCAAAACCGCAACGTATGACGCGGTTCTCTCCTATATACTCCTGCGGGCTGGCGTTTGTGTGTGTGTGTGTGTGTGTAACGTGCTCTCTCTCTCTCTCCCACTCACTCTCTTCTTATTTTTTTCGCTCTCTTTTCTCTCTTCAGCGCTTTTTCGCGAGCCAACCCCGTGAAGTTTCAACTCGTTCCGGAGAACTCGACAAAGAGAAGGCCATGCAAGGCGTAGGAGAGAAACGAGCAAAAAGAAGGGGGAATATATAGAAAAAGAGAGCAAAAGGATGAAAGAGAGAGAGATGAGAGACTTGGGCTTCTCTTCTGCACTATGCCGCCCTATATATATAAAAGCTTCCCAAACTACGTTTCATATTAGGGAGGGATACACACAAGGAAGGCGTTCAACATTGAGAGAGAAACTTGGCCTCTCACTCTTATTTTATTTTATTTTTTTTTACTTTTAGCACACAGCCCTCGAAATTTTGTTGCCTGCTGGCCCACTGGAATTTCCGCTCCTGCTGCTGGCTGACTTTTGCGAAAAAAATTCTCGAAATTTAGTATATAGGTTTCATCCTGAGAGAGAGAGAGAGACTAGTTATAGTGCCACACGTTAAAATTTTTAGTCGGTAAATCACATGTGCTCACTCTCTCGTCTCTCTCTCTCTCTCTCTCTCTCTCTCTCTCTCTCTCGCAATGCTCGTTTTTATTTTATTTCATTTTTTTTTTGTGCGTAGGCCCCCTATTATTTTCCACTATAATGACGTAGCAAAAGTAGCATTGAGAATGAAAAGAAGAAGAGTTGTAATATGAGTGTATATCCGATGTCAAAGATAAAAATGATGGTTTTTTTTTCTTTTCTTTTTTTTTTATACACGCAGAGACACAACATTATTGTGGAATAATAAATGTTCACGAGCTTCAAGAATCACAGAAAAAAAAGGAAAAATATGAGAAAGTTGAAAAACTCTCGTTTTCGCATATAGATTTAATATATGAAGCTGATCAAATTCCTTAAAACTATACGTATCATCAGTATTAAAAAGAAAAAAAAAAATTTAAATGAAATAAAAAAAATGAAGAGTAGAGGCGTGAAACGTTAAAAAAAAGGCATCAGCGCAGCAGGCACGCGTCTTACGGAGTGAAAAAGTATATAAGACAAGTCAAGTTGAACTTCAGAGGCTTCATATACATGTATATAAGCAACGAGAAAAATGTTACGTCGATACATGCTGCTGTTGATACACTGCTGGTCGTGTGTGTAAAAAAAAAAAAGATATGTAGGCATTAATATCAAATGTGTACACTCGATATGTCACTGCGTGTACTTCGTCGTCACACACTGAACATTTTACCTATGTATATTATAAAGGTATCTTCCTCCTTTAGACCTTAACTCTCTTTACTTCTTTCTTTCTTTCTCTCGAGACTTCAGTAAGTATTCGCTCTTGGGACTATTAATTAATCAAGCAGCCGTCGTCATGACCAGTGTGTGTGTGTATACATATATATTTCTTCTTCGAATCTCATCGACTCAAAGAGTATTTAAGCGAGTGCGAGAGTCAGAGTTACGTAACGAGAAACACCTGAAAGAGCACGTAGGTACATATACACACACATATACATAAATACATACATACATACATACACATACAGAAGCCAGTAGATACTTTTCTTGCATAGTAAGAAACTCGCCGACAACACATTATACATACAAAAAATTTATCACTAATACTTGTCAAGTTAACTTTTAAATTTTCGTACATCTTTCACTTACTCATACGTCGTCGTTTGCGTGTTTGCTAAAACAACGACACTTATTTTAAATTTTATATACAAATATATCTTGACGTATATAAGTCCAAGATGAATATACACCCCGGTCGTCGTATGTGTTAATTATTGCAGCAGGGCAAATATTCACGCATGCGTGCGATAACGATCGATCCAAGTGTGCCTATGTATGTATGTATGTATGTATGTGTGAATGTGTGTAGAAGAAAAACAGTGGGGGGTGGAGTGGAGAACGGGAGAAAGAGAATACATGTATAGGCGCTAATGAATTGAATGCTTGCGCGCGCGATTCTTTCTCTGACAATGAAGGGAGAGCTATACAGTTTGAAAAAAAAAACTATACTGCACGTGGCTTAGCTCATTTGCTATAAGTTTATACTTTTGGTAAAAGTTTGTAATTTTAACGCAAAAAATTTTCTATGATTGTCTGCCGTATCATAAAACTATATGCCACGTGTTTGTGTATAAACTCATAGTTTTTTTTTTTCGAAGGGCTAAAATAAGAGGTTCAGTATTGCAAAATGAAGAACTGTAGTAGAAGAAGGAAGACGCGTGATTAGTATGAGGAGAGGCCAATCTGGCAACAAAACCTTGAGCGGATGAAGAAAAAGAGAGAGAGGGAGAGAGGTATATTATAAAGAGACGGAGTTCCGGCAAGTCCTCGCTTTTGTAAAAAAAAAAAAACAGGTGCACATGGGTATACTGCTTTGAATCCTAGATAGTATGTGTGTGTGTGTGCTTTGTGGCCTGGGGATTTACTATGTTTCGTAAGACACAACGAAAAGGTATTGAAAGCTCTTTTGGTTAGAAATGAAGGGGTGTCGAAAGAGAAGGAAAAGAATATAAAAATTCAACTTCGCTCTCTGTGGCTATGCCAAGGGCACGCAAACTTTTTGTGGCTAAGAGAACTGCCGATAGAGAAACTTTTGCGCGAGTAAAGAGAGCTTCTTTTTTACACGGACGCTACTAGAAGGGCAGGAGAAAGAATGAGAAAGAGAAGGAAGGCAAAAAAAAAAAAAATAAGGTAGCGCGTTGTTGTCCCACTTTGCGCGCGTCGTTTTCTTTCGTGATGCATCGTGTAATGGACGGTGAGTATATTGTATGTGTGTGTGTGTGT
>JAPYZE010004513.1:0-10582 GCA_030522805.1 Leptomastidea abnormis
TATATATATATATATATATATATATATATCTATACATCTTACTTTTGAGCGAAAGCAACGACGGGATCGGCAAGCACGTCGCTCATATCAACTTCTTTGCCTTTTCTCAAGACCTCCGGATGCTTGCGCATCATCAGCCAGCCAACGTGAGAGAAGAAAAAGCCGCGATTGCTGTTGTGCGGATCTGCATCTGTCTCGGAAAATTTGTGATGCACTCGGTGATCCCTTACCCAATCGAATATACTATTCTGCAAGCACATAATAATAATATAATGTATACATGTTTATATGAACGTCCAACGTACGTTAGCACACTTGTTGCAATAACAAGCCATAGTAGCAGTTCAATGAGCCCCTTAATGTACGTGTATGTTTGTTTGTGTGTGTGTGTGTGTGTGTGTGTGTGTGTGTGTGTGTGTGTGTGTGTGTGTGTGTGTGTGTGTGTGTGTATGTGTATGTATTCGTAAATATATAATAAGGTAAGTAGTCACATCACCTGTCCGGCAGAACAATAGCATATCATTAGAATTATACGGTAGGGAATATTTGCTTTGTACGATCGATGAGTCCAGTAACGGTGAACGCCACCGGTTACTCCAAATCCTCCAATTGTCCCAATTACGTAACCTACGATTTTAATATATTAAATCCTTAATTTTTTACTCTTTTTTTTCAAATTCATTATTATTTTTCTTTTACTTGTATAAATATATCATGTTTCATGTTTATTGGAGTAAAAGTTTTGAAATTATTTTTTTTTTTTCATTTTATAAACTGTATGAGGTCAATGGTCATCGTTTGAAATGTTTTCGTTTTAATCATTTTATAATCTTATTCGAAAAGTATATCTCATGTTTTGTAAATTTTTCAAGTATATGTGATACGATATGTATGTACGGGTATATGTAAGTATAGGTACCTCGTATACGGTAGACAAAATAGTGTATTACGCTTTCAATGCGATTTTTTAATTTTTCCTCATACAAACGTGTATAATTAAAAATTCATCCTTTTCCGCATGCAGGCAAGGAATTTTTGGATTTTTAATTATTAAAATTAGAAGAAATGCAAATTAATATTATGTGCGCATGAAAATACAATGGTACAAATAGTTTGCAAATTTTTTTCCTGTCTGTTTCAAAAAATTGTTTTTTCAAATTTATTTTTTTTTTTTTTATCATAAAAATTATATTAGAATAAAGAATTATTATAGTTTTTAATTTTTGTTTTATAATCTAAAATTAAAACTATAAATTTGCATACTACGAATAACCTTTGGCTAATTAATAACTTGAGATATCAGTATTCGCGATAACAAAATAATCGGCAAAATAAAATTTACACAAATTGGCATCTTGTTTTTTTATTTTTATTTTTATTATTATTTTTTTTTTTTTTTTTCGTTTTACTAAGAATCCTTATCGTGACCAATTTGACTCGGACGTAAAGTCGTTAATATTTTTCATATATTCTTATATAATAATGATTAACTGTACCTAGTATAGCACATTATATTTAATTACTCTGATTAAACAAACTTGAAATTTTAGTGATAACAATTTTAAAAATTTAAGCAAAACGAATACTATATACTCCTATAACAGCCAAATTTTTGCATACAAAATTGCAGAGAAAGATGCAATCATGTATAAGATATTAGATAACTTTGAAAATTTTGTTCACTCACCCCATAAAACTGCCCTCCATTGTTGAATCCAAGGAAACGTTAGTATATGATAAAAGAATAAAATATTCAATATCGTAATGCTAATCGTATTAAGCCAAATAACGTCAGTCTTGATGCCAAAAGGCCTCTTCTTTGGATCAAAGCTTTCCTCGACCTTTGAAGACTGTTTCTTAATATCCTGGCTTTCCTTCAAAATTTTCGCTTGCAGATCCTTAGGACATTCCAAATGCGGTTGATCTAATTCGCAATGATCTTGCAAGCTTGGACTTGGATTTGCATTTGCGTTAGGTGGCATGATCAATAATTTTGAGTTTGACGCACACGGCTATTATAGGTGTATATTGACTTGTTAAAATTGAAATAGGCCAGCAGCTTCTATATTCCTCGCCAGTGCTAACATGCGCATATACTTGTTATTTAGATGATAATTTTATGACACACTGCACGTGTCGGTTGTTTTTAATTTTCCTTTTTCTTTTTTATTTTCACCTGATCTCGTGTTTCACTGAAATACATGAATTAAAATTTGATTAATGATCTATTTTTTTTAAATAAACGCAAATCTTTATTTGTTAATGAAAGCTCTATTTTTCTTTTTTTATATGCAACACACGCGTTTTGGAGGACAAAATATAAAAAAGCAAAGGTCGCACGTATAGATACAAGACAAAGCACGTGATAATTTTTAATAATGCCAAATCGTCATTCGTCATATTTAAGTTGAAAAAAATATAAAGAAGATTATTATTTTTAATATAAGTATTACAAACCCAAGCGGAAGAACAGCTGGTAAATAATAACAAGATTAATATTGGTACACACGAATTATATAAAGATATAATTAATGTCCAGGATGATATTTAAAATGTATGAAAAATACTGTTACACTAGTCGTCATCCATTATAACTTGACCTAACAATATCACTCGCTTGACTGTCGAAACTTGTCCTCAACACTTGAAGTTCTTGGGTATAGCCGTTAAACTATATACGTATAGGTATAGGTAGGTATATGGAGCTGCGTTATCAGCACATTTTCCTATGTTCTCGGTATATTATAACGTTATATATAGTTATAGTTTAAAATTTAATTACCTGGGAGTGAGAGAAAGACGAAGGTATGTAATAGCGTCACTTTCGCATCAGGAAGAAGAGCCAGGTAATTCGACGCCCATAAATACACGCGCGTAGTCCGACACTATTATATCTATATATTATATATATGCCTCCTAGGCACTTTTTGACTTTTCAGCTCGTTCGCCTTATACCTTATACTGCGATAAATTGATATTACAAGCGACAATTATAATTTATAATGTATAGGTACGTGTATATATTTTATTTTATTTTTTCTATTTTATACTTACGCAAATTTGTCTATATATGTGTGAATGGAAATTTTTCAGAAGTTTGTTTTTCTTTTAATTAGCTTTTTATCTATTAAATTGTACTTGGAGTTTTCGTAAATTTAATACTTTTGCGAATAAAGTTTAGATAAGAATTTGCGCAGAACAAAAATAATAATTTAGCAGCTTTTATGAAAATTAACTGGACACGGCGTTGAAAGCTTAAATTCTAATATTAAATGATTATAAATATATAAGGTATTATCTGTCCCATTTCCGTTGGCCTAAAATATAATTATATCTTTGGTCATTTTTTTTTTTTTTTATTTTCTTTTATTTTTATAAGAATCGCAAATGATATTAAAAACAGCGCAAATTTATGCGCTTAATTCTTTTGATAAAAATGCTTGATATGATTTTATTAAAATTTTAATAAATATAATAAATCCACATTTTTATAAACTTGTAAAAATATTAATAAATATACACTAATTAATATCAATTTTTCTGGATTTTAATAAAATACAGAAATGTGTTACTCACAAAGTTACTTTTTTAAACATTATACCGGTATGATTGAATTACATAATTAAGGCAGAAATACGACAGCACTAAGATAGAAATACGAGACACGTGCTACTATAGCTTCTTACATAGCTATATATTGTATATGTCGTAAAGGCCTAACCTCTATAACTGTTACCACTTCGTTTACTGAAAATCATTTCGTCTTGTAAATAAATACAAGATAAATCAATTATATTTTGAATTACATTTTAACAAGTTTTTATTTTTAAAATGGTATGATATTTATATTATATTTTTGTACTCTTATTATGCTATTATTACTCATGTGATCACTAAAAATATTTATGTTCATATATTTTTTTAGGGATTTAAAATCAACAGAACAGATAAGGATTCAGCAAAAAAAGAAATTCTTAGAGAAACTGATTCTTTGCATCCAAAGAGTAGAAAACATAAGGCAATTGTTAAACAAATAAACAAGTATAAAATGCATTTATAATATTTTTAATAATGTTATTATATTCATTTTTTTAAATATTTTTTTAATTCTTTTAGATTATCTAAAAAAGAAAAATCTAAGCAGGATCTTAAATTCAAGCAATCCTTATTAGCAGATAAATTATTATGGTTTCAAAAACACTTGGATCCAAACATTTGTCCATACACTGCTGAATTAACTGCACCTCTTGTTGAAAAGTAAGAATATTATTTACAAAATATCAATGAATTTAAATTAAATGTATTAAAAAATTGTACAGGTATATTGCTCGTAATGACGAAGAATTGGAACAAATTAAAATTAAGAGGTCTATTGGAGTAAAAAGGAATCATCAACACAGTGGTCGAGAAGATGCTATTTGTATGACAAAGGAAAAAGAAAAGACAGATTATGAAACCTGTGGATTAGGTAATTATTTATTGCATAATCTACTGATTTGTATTAAATTCAATTTGAATTCTGAATGTTTTTTCAGAAATACCAAACATTTTGAATCCTATTCAATGGACCATGCTAAGAAAATGGAATGGAGATTTAAAATGTTTACCAAACTTCAAGCTTTGCCGCTTTAGTAAAAGGCATTTAGAAGAAGAATTAAAGAAAAAATTAAATGAAAATGACAAGACGTCTCTAGAAAGCAATTCAAGTAAAAAAATTATTAACGCATCTGTAAATAAGTTGGATCAAACTAGAGAACTGAAAGATAATTTAATAACAAATATTACAAGTGAATCTAATAATTCACAGGATCATGTCCAGGAAAAAAAAGAAATGATGGATACAGAATAAATATAACATGTTATTAAATTACATGATTCATTTATTGAGCGTTGTTATACTGCATGGCATAAGATAATAAATTTATATATATTTTTAAAAAAATTTTCCAAGTAATATATTTTGTTACATAACATATCTCCTTTTTTAATGACTTGTATAAATTAAAATGTGTTTATTTATTCCTGAAATGAATATTGTAAAAAAACCGTTTTTTGAAATTTTTTTATTCTTTTCAAGTGATAGCGCACGAATTTGCGTCAATGAGATGGTGTGCGCAAATAGATTAAATTTTTAATAAGTAAAAATATAAATTCAAAATAAATTTATCTATGAAACTTATATTCCTGTGCTTTATCATTTAAGCCAGAAAATTGTCTTAAATAATTTTTCAAGTATAAGCTTACATTTTCATGTTTTATTTTAGTTTATTTACAAGAAATATACACTGTACAGAATTTTTTTGAAGTATTTTAAATATAAGATGACAGTATCTTAATTTTTTTTTGTAACTTTTCCATAAACACCAAGAATTCCTTTGGGTTTTTTGGATTTTTTTTCATGATGTTGTTTCTGAGTAGTCAATTGTGTTTTCATAAAACCAGATTCAAACTTTTTAGCCTTAGCTTCTTGAACTTTTTCCTGCTTCTTTTGCTGGAGTACTTTTTTATAGTTTTTTCTTTTATTTTTAGGCGGTATAGCACCTAAGCTTACTGCAAGTGCTACTTTTGCTTTATGTGCACTACGTTTATCACCACCAGACATTCCAAATTTTATGATATCATATCGAAATTTTTTCATCTCAAGCTCTTGTTTCTTTTTTGCATTTGCTTCATTGTGTTTATCTTCATCTTCTTCGTAGTCACTGTCATTCGAGTTATGTTTATTTAATAATCCAGCTTTATTCTTAGACGAGACATTGTTATTTTTTACATTTTTTTTTCGAGCTTCAAAGGAAGAAACTTGAAATAATTTATCCATGTTTTTTTTATTTTTTGAGCCTTGAGTTGGTATAAAATCTTCCATGATGTGAATTCTACAATAATAAAAACATTTTTAGTTAAATTCTCCATATTTTAATAAAGCGATAAATTTCATAAATACCTGAATAGTTTTGATAAAATTTAATAAAAACTATTTATACTTTTATAATTAGTTTTACAAACAATATCTTGAGCTTGTTACTAAAATGTGTTTATGGTTAGCCAGTAACGCATGCCTTACACGCGTGTTTACAATTTAGCGCTTGTTATCGACTGAGTTTAGTAACTCAATTGATAAAGAAAATATCGAACGCATTGGCCGTTGCACTTTGATTGGCGCATTCAAATTTATCATCTGTGTGTAAATATTTGAAATTGCTTAGAAAAACCAACATGAGTAATTATTAATCAAAAGAATCGTAAGAATAAATTAAATATGTTTAAAAATTATAAAACTATTTCTGATTGAATATAAGTATTTGAGTATTATTGAAAAAAATTATTTCGTCTTAATTTTCAAACGATTTTTTGCGATTTCCACGTTTGAATAAAATCGGAATGTTTTTAGAAGATAATCCGTTATCAATTTACGTGCATTCTTCAAAATTTGCCATTCTTATCACCAAATAATTTTGAGTTTTGTTCTCCGGAAATTAAATTTTTTTCCCCTAAAAGATTACACTTAATCTTTAACAATAAAAAAAGCAATATTTTTTTTGTTGTTGCTTCATAAATGTAAGAAAAAGAATATAATCGTAATCGGGTACTTAATACCGTTGTGTCAAATCCATTACTTCTCATAAATAAAGTAAGTTAACGTTACATATTATGTGCAAATATATAGATATACACCTATAAGTCTCAGCTAGTATATATAAATTATACGAGCTGCGACTTACTTTTAAGCTCTCATCTCGTGACGACGACGACGACGACGACGACGATGCGTATATATGTAATTATTGACTGTTTCTCTTTTTTTTTTTTAAGAGCTAAGTGAAATGACCAATAGAGCAATATAGATCATCGCAGGTGAGCGCGAAGAGACGTATGTATATACATACATATACACACACACACACGAAAGCTTAAAAGATACATACCTGTACATAATATAAGAGCATAGCTAATATAAGGAAGAGGCAGTAAGATAAGCGAGAGGATAAGGTGCGGATAATGTGGATAGGTAGGTAGGTAGGTAGGTAGGTATATAAGTAAGGTGGTCAAGGAGAGAGGACATATGAGAGAGGAAAAGGAGGCAGTGGTGGCACAGTGAGAGACGTATATAGGTGTACATAATATATAAGAGAGGGGAAGAATGTGTCCCGTGTATGTGGGTCATCGTCGCGAGAAGTCGTCGCAAGCGCGCGCGGCGACAGCAACTTGTTGAAATTCGGAAGAACGTCAGGCTCTCTCTCTCTTTCTCTCTCATTCGTCTCTTTGGCAAAAAGTAAAAAGAGAGAGAGAGAGGACGATGTGTTGCTCTCTTGCAAACATATCTCTCCTCCAGGTACTCTCTCTCGCAGCGGTGTTTTACCAAGAAATTCCATAGCCTACTGCTGCTGCTGCTGCTGCTGTTGGCCTGGCTCTGGACTCTTGGGGACGCGCAGATATATATGTATTCGTGGCTGCAGGCCGTCTCCTCTCGCGGCTACACTCCAAACGAGCGAAAAGGAGAGCGGCGGCGGCGGCAGGAACGGCGAAGGGGTTTTCTGCGCGGTGGATCGGCGCTCGCTAAGAGTCCGCAAGTATATACAAGCCAAGTGAGCAAGCAAGCGATCGGCGAATGTAGGTTCCCGGGTCGCCACCTGCACGACCTACTGATCCTTCGTTCTTCTGCCGCCACCGCCGCCGCTGCCGTGTAATGGTTCTCCAGCGGACGAGGCCTCCTCGTATATACATACAGTACCGCCAACACCTACTACTACTACTACCACTATTATTGCCTGTTTACTTGTACATACATACATACTCTCTCTTGACTCTGTGCAAACCCTCTCTTATACTTATGGCCTCTTCACGCTATATGTATATATGTTTGCGTTACCGATCACTGCTGCAGGACTGCCGGGACCCCGTTTGTTCCCACACATACGTATATTCTCTTTTCGATCCTATACACACACCCATATATGTATACTTACACCGTATGCTCCAGCCAGGGGCTTTTATTATTCCGTGAGCGAACGGCATAAGTATAATAATGTATATATAGTGCATCAGGCGTGCACCAAACAATCGGCTGATGATGCGATCCGTTCTGTTCTCTCTGTTGGATCATCCAGGCTGAGGCCCTCCTCCCCGACCTTTATGATTTAACGTTTATTATAAGTACCTATATATACCTACTGCAAAATAATGTGAATATCGATATAGCGATATCGGTATAAGCGCGAAAGAGCTTGCACCACTTATGTAGATATAGGTACATAGGTACTTGCATTATATAGTCCGAAGTCGCGGAAAATCGCGTGGCACGGCGCGTGCCCATTAAGACTTTGCTGTACTGTCACATTGGATATATATCGGACTAGTATTGGATATACCTACTCTCGTAGGAGTGACCTCGGAATCTCGTCTATATAATACGTGTACATATATATACACATATATATAACTGTAGTCTAACGGATAAACAACTTGGTTGACTCGATCTGTATCGAGTTTGCCGGTTGCGGCAACAACTTTAGCCACCTCCTCCTCCTCTTCTTCCCCTCGAGCACTACTACTACTATCTATATACCTGCATACAACTACTCCTCCTTCTATATACTTTGCGATACATATATACGTATATAATCCTTTACTCGCTTCGACGCGCACCTACATTTTACCCTAACTATTTTATTTTATATATATCTCGCGCTCACGCGCGGCGCTCTTAAACAATTTTCAAATGATTATATCCAGCCTTCAACAGCTCAACAGCTCTCTTAGCCTAATTGCGATATGTGCGTATATCTGCAGTATATAAACGCTATAGCCTGAGATTCTTTTAATTTTTTTCTTTCTTTCTTTCTTCTTTTAATATGCGTAATATATATATAACGAACCGTTTAACGTACTACTTTGTTTTTCTTTCTCAGAAGCTCACAACTTTTTGGGTATAAATATTTTTTTTTTTTTTTTTTTTTTGGTATATTCTGAAATTTTACCGATATTTCTATACCGATATTCAAATATTGTATTTATTTTATTTTTTTTGTAAATTATTTATTCTGGATTAGGTAAAATTATAAGTGAGATTGTAAGTATAAAAGTCTTTAGGTGTATATATAATATGATTTTTAAAATTATTGGTTTTCCTTTTATAATTTGTTTGAATCGTTTCTTAATGAACGATAAAATCATGAGAACGAGCGAAAGCCGCGAGGTTAACAAGCGCGAAAAGTGTTTCGATATACATATATATATACCTATCGAGATTGGGTTGGGATTTTGTTTTAAAATTCATAGGCTTTTACAATGATCGGTTTTAATAGATAGGTAAATAAAGTACAGAGAGAGAAAGAGAGAGGGAAGATCTATATATCTTTGGTTGCGATGAGTATATAGCTATACCTATATTGCGGTGCGAGTAGGTAGGTTGAAAGATGTATACCTTTTGCCAACAGGCAATGTTTGTGTACATGTGTGTGTTTATGTGTATATAGAGGGAGAAGTAAAAGGAGAAAGAAAAGCAGGAGAAGAAGGAGGAGGAGGAGGAGGAGAAGGTGGAGGTGGAGGTGGTGGAGGAGGTTGAGGAGAGAAGGTGAAGGAAGTAGAGAGAGGGACCTTTCTCCCGGGATCCTGAAAGAAGGCTCTCTTTGGCTTTTGCTGCGCGAGGCTGCTGCCGTGACTCGCGGCCCACGGACTCTCAGTTCTCTTCGTAACATCAGAGAGACCAAGTATATATAAATAACACGAGAGGGAGAGAAAGAAAGAGAGAAAAAGAGAGAGAAGAGAAAGAAGCCAGACCGAGCGTTATAACAAGGAGAAAGCTTTTTCATATATTTTCGTGTCCGCTCGAAAAATCCGAAAGGCCGCAAGAGTCTCCGGTCGTCCGTTTCCTTTTTTATTTTTTTTTAATTTAATTTTTTTTTTTTTATTATTTTTTTGTTTTTGCCCGCTGTAACGAAAAAGAAAAGGTAGCGTCGGGTATATCCGGTGTACGCGGGCCCAAAAGTTCAAGACTGTAGATTATACACTTAAATATACAAGAAATAAGAGAAGACGGTTCTCTGCGCTAGCGGTCTTGGTCGAGTGAGTTACCGGTCGGTGTTACTTATACGCCGCGGCGGCAGACACAATAGCTCTGTGGTACCACGTACATATATATATATATACAAGTATATATACACATAGAAGAGAGTTTCGGGGTTAATGCACGTCACCAACTTGGTTGCTAGCGACGATCACTCTGTGTCTATATCAATTCAAGCACATGCTGCTGCTCCTCTGCGCTTGGAGAACAGCAACAGCGGTCAGCAGCTTTCATGACGCTCATCCTCCGCAAGTCCATCTGCAGTAGTAGCCGACCCGGAGGTAACCAGCAGCCATAGTGTTCGTGTGTGCCGCTTGTATAAATATATATACATCTACAATCTATATACACATATAAAAACAGAGTATAAGCCGAGGAGTTGCTCGTGTGGAAATGGGCGCCGAAATGCGCCGGCTCCGGCTGACCAAGCTTCTACTACTGACGCTTCTCCTTCTCGCGGATTCCTTCCGTCTGGTGGTACTTGCAGTGCATGAACACGGTAAGCTACTATATATATAT
>JAPYZE010004514.1:0-11916 GCA_030522805.1 Leptomastidea abnormis
AAACGCCATTTTCAGCAGTTTTTTGCGATTATCTTCAGAATCTTCAGCGCAACCCCTATTTTTTATTGCAGATTCGGATTCAGCAGGTCAAAATACATACGGTAAGGTGGGTCTTACTCAAGTGTAAGGGTACTTTTTTTTTGTGGGCCTGTGTAATTAATTTTGTTTTTCGAAATTCTTTGAGAAAGCATAATGCTAATGCAGTTAGCAGCGGTTTTTTGCTAGGCGCGAGTGCTATTTTTGTGTATTACGCGTCGGCTGGAATCCTGATCAGTGTATTGATTCAGTACGTTACACTATATATAAACTATTTTTATAAAAAAACTCGTAAAAACATTTTCTAATCTAGGATCAAAGCTAATAAATTAAAATATTTCATCATTATAGTAAGAAACTTACTAAATAAAATGCGTTTTATGGAGTGAGGCGTAAATTTGCTCGCGAGTCCTGTAAAGTAGACCAGGGTTGGTTTCAGTGAGTACTGGATTGTACAGTTTATGGTGTGGTACTGATGCTTGCACCATGAATATGCAATTTCACTGAAATCAATCCTGATACAGACATGAACAAATGATAGTTTTATTCGAAGATAGAACGACTAGGATGATAATTGCGGTTTAGAGATAGAGATTACTTTTTCATAGTTGAAAAACAGTTTTTCTAAGGTAGACTAATAACGATCGATAGGTTCGAATCGGTAGGTAAGCAAGTTCGAAGCCGGTGAAAAATTCCATTGGAAGAAAATGCAGATCAGACGCAGAAGTGCATTTGAAAAGTAGAGAGGGAGAAAGCGCGCGACGCAGCTTAACATGCGTTAAAGGGTGCATTACTTGGTAAGGTATGAGGTATAAGCGACTAAAATTTTAGGAATGGAGAGAAGCGCAGACGCATCTTGAGGACTTGACTGATCCTCCGCTTATCTCCAGTCTTTCCACATATCGCTCGGAATTTTTATTGAGTCTAAAACAATTATTATATCTATGTGATCTCAGCTGAAAAAAGTATTTCTGACGTAGTTCTTACGGTTAAAATTCAACTAAGTTCTTACGTAAGTACTCATGTAAGAACTTGGTTGAATTTTGAGGACTTACGTAAGAACTCATGTAAAAACGTACATAAGAACTTATAAACAGTTTTCAGCTGGGATAACAACTAGGATAATTTTAACTCTTAACTGCCATACTGGGGTCTATTTGGTCCTAAGCCAAAGTAAGTTTAATTCAAATATTTTTTTTAAAGGAAAATTTAAAGGATGCCCCTTTACTTGACAGCTCAAAACATGTTAAAATATTAATGTAGTTTTGTTAGCTGACTTAAATACCGGTGCACTCAGTGATTCAAAAATGTCAGCTACTGTTATTTATACACTTGCAAAAAATTATTCTTTATCAGAATTTGACATTATTGTAAAATGAAAACGCAACTAAACTATATTTTGGTTGTTTTTATTGTTCTTTACGCGTTTATAATGGAATTGTTTTTAAGTTGTTTCAGTTGTAAAAAGCCCATTTTTGATAATCATCGATTATTTTTTTGCCAAGATTATACTAGAAATGCATTTTAATAAAAAGTCTGTGTGTGCGTGTGTGCGTGCGAGCGCGCGCGCGCGTGTGTGTGTGTGTGTGTGACAATTTTTTGATACACAATAATTTTTGAAGGATTAATAAATATTGACTTTTGAGATTTCACACATATTTGTTATAAATTATGTAAGAACTGAGTAAAAAAGAGTCGTGCGTGGACCAGACGGTAGAGCGCCAGTCGTATAACTCGGAGGCCTGACGATTGGGACAACGCGGCTTGAGGAGTCTTAGTTTGGTTTTCCGTCTGATTTCCGGCGGTAAATGAACTATGACACCGTATATGTGTACTGATGTACAATGTCATAAGTAGCAACAAAAAGTCAAAGGGTTGTAAAGCCCGTATAATTAATAAATAAATAAATAAATTTTGGGATCGACTGGACCTTATTAAGGGTTTTTTTTCATAAAAATGAATTTTTTTCTTAAAACTGAAACATTAGATATTATGAATATTAATATTAATTGTAAATTTTTTAATTGAATTTGTGTTTTTCATATAATTCTTATGTAAGTTATACTTTAATATTGATGTATATTTAGAGTGGCGGTGGTCGAGTGGTTAGCGTGCTCGCCACTGGATCAACGTCGTTCTAGGGGTCCGTGTTCAAATCCCGATCGGACCAAAAATCTTGAAATTTTTTTCAGGGTTTTTTTCCGGCTGGAATTGGAACCCCAAGGCCCCGACTGCTTCAGGATAGGTTTTTCAACGATAATTTTTCCTTCTGGAAAATTTTGCGGTTTTTCCCTATCCCACAAGGCTACCGGGCCTTGGGTGAATGCGAAGCAGACAGGGATGGGGGGAAAAAAGCAAGGGCGCGTTGATTGGAATATATAAGATAAACACACCGACCTGATGGATCCTGGTGCAAGAAGTGGGAAGCAGAGAATGCCGGCTTAACCGGCTGGAGCAAGGACACCCCCGCTCGACCTCGGGTTGCGGAGAAGACCTCCTCCGGAGAAGTGGACAACCACGGACCCGATGTGAATTCCGTAGACCGTGGGAAAGGGAATCGGCCTTATCGGCATTAGAGCAGGTTCATACCGTGGCTTTACGCCGGGACGAGGGCCTGATCCGGGACCGTGTGGGTGGACCCGATGCCGGCAACGGCAGGGACTGTCGGCCTTACCGACAGGGGCGAGAGCTCGGAAAAGCCAAAACTACATCTAAGAAGGGATGATAGTTAGGGAAAACCCTAGGGCAAATACCCTTACACAGAGGCGGTAAGGGTGCACCTGTGACTGGACCAGCAGGCTGTCACAGTTTGAAATTAGAAGAAAAAAAATATTTATGTATGTTTATTAAGAGTTTAAAAGATCCTTATTTGAGTGCTTTTTTCAAGAATTTCTATTTGTCGAGTTTTATATCGTTTTCATGATTTTTATGTCGCTCTTTACGAATTTTATATTGAAATTAAAAAATTTCGTTGAATAGAACTTACTAAGGGAGTAAAAGACCCTTAATTAATTGCTTATTGCCAAAATTTTTAAGTGTGGTGATGATGTCGTTTTCATGGTATTTCGAGTTATACTTTTCAAATTTTATATTGACATTCATTGATTCATTCTTATTAACTCGTTTTCGCCAAAAAGGCCTTACTCTGTATACCGCTCTTTAGCGACTCATAACTAATACAGTTTACATCTAAACAATTTGAAAGAGGTATATTTTTGAAGTTTAAGATGTGCCTTTTCTGATGGTGCCCATTAAATTTCTCAAAAAAATTGATATGATGTAAAAAACAATTTGAAAAAAAAAAAAACAAATATGATTGTTCAAAATTGAATGTATTTAAAGTACCGCGCCAATATTTAGTTACTGCGCCTTGAAAATAAAATTTATATTGTAGTGCGCATCAGCGGAAACTAGCGCTGATATCTCCATCTACTTCCGTCTTCTTCTTCAACTGTACGGCAAGATGCGCTTGCCGGCAGTTTACGTCTCTCAGCGGTCATTGAAACTCCGACATTCGATGGGAAGTACGAAAATTGGAAAAACTTTTGCGACATGTACCGCGCTCTAATACATCACAAACCGGAACTTCCCTCGATTATTAAGTTTCAGCAACTTCGTACTCATTTAAGCGGAGAATCTTTAGAGATCATAAAGAATATAAGAATTGTTGAGAAAAATTACGATCAAGCCTGGAAGGCTCTTTTGGATCGTAGCCAATTATTATAAAATTATTTTAGATGCTCAACCTATAAAAAATAGTTCTTGCGAAGAACTTAAACGCCTTCAAAGAGGAATGATCGGTTTCCTTGATTCATTAATCGCTTTGACGAGGAACGTAGGTGAAGCAGATCTCTTTATAGCCCTTATGGTTTGAAGATTTGATAATAGCACTCATCGTGATTGATCCAAATGTTTAGGTAGTGATAATCAACCGCCTACTTTAAAAAGGCTTCGTGAATTCATAACTAATCATATCCTGACGTTAGAGTCACTACCCTCGAAACAAACTAACTCTAGATCATCAGACCAGTCGCATCAAGAGACAAGATCTAAATCCAATGTTCACCAAACGACCTCGAGTAGCTCCAACAGAGACTGTCCTTGTTGTAAGGGTCATCCTCTTTACAAGTGCGAAGAGTTTAAAACAAAGAACTCTCAAAAAGGTATGAAATTGCCAAAACTGGTAGACGATGTTTCAATTGCTTAAGTTCGCACCACAAGAAGAATTGTACCTCTAATTTTAAGTGCCAAGCGTGCAAAGGCACTCATCACACTTTGCTTCACCCTGATAAAGATAAGAAGGAGTTAATTAACAGAAGAAGAAATCAAGAAATGATCACCTAATCTCCCTGTAGCTTCCTTGTCATTGCTCGGGTGGCTTATATCAGGTCCAGTCTCCAATTATAATGATAAATCTAAGGATCTTATTGTTCTTCATTGCAATGAAGAGCCTTTACTCTCTGACATGCTACAGAAGTTTTGGGAGGTGGAGGAGGTTTCAGTTAAGCCAGATAAACGAAACAAGGATGAGATTGACTTCGAAGGGTTGATTGATTTCGAAGGGAGTCATGCTCGTGATGCTCGTGATCGTTTCTGTGTTTGCCTACCTTTCATAAAAAACTCCAAAGTTCTTGAACAGCAGAGAACTGAATCCTTCAATGTTGCACCTGCAATGTACAAAAGACTTGAGCGTCGATTTGAAGAGAATCCAAAGCTCAAAAAAGCATACACTGCTTTTATTAAAGAATATGTTGATCTTGGTCACATGACTAAAATAAGCCCTTCCAAGGATGATACAGTTTGTTATTTACCTCACCACAGCGTAATACGCGAATTTAGTTCTACAACAAAGTTACGCGTAGTGTTTAACGGCTTCTCCTCTTCCAAGGCAAAAATATCACTTAATAATTGCCTGCACGTAAGTCTCAACTTGTTACCAAATCTCTTTGACTTAATCCTGAGATAGAGAAATTATAAATATGCCTTTTCGGCTGATATCGAGAAAATGTTTAGGCAGATTAAGGTAGCCAAACCAGATTAAAAATACCAAGCCATACTGTGGCGTGAAAGTCCGTCACACAAACTTCAAACCTTTCAATTAACAACAGTCACATACGGCCTAGCTTCCTCTCCTTACTTGGCTTGTAAAGTCTTAAAAAGGTTGGCTGAGTGCTACCAAAGTAGTTTACCTCTTGGCTGAGAAATCTTAAAAAAAGAAATTTACATGGATGATGTACTTTCTGGAGGTAATACTAAGGAAGAAACTCTAGAGAAGATCAAGCAATTGGAAGACATTACGACGAAAGGATGTCTTCCTTTGCGCAAGTGGTCGTTCAACTACCCTTATTTGCTAAGCCAATTTACTTCTTCTCTAGCTAGTAAATTACTAGATCTCTCTGAAATGTCACCAGACGTGTCGGTTCTAGGACTACATTGGTCTCCTGATAAGGATGAGTTTGCATTCAAACTCAAAACAACTTCAAAACAAAAGAGTTGGACAAAGCGTAGTATATTCTCCCAGTTAGCCCAATTTTTCGACCCTTTAGGCTGGTTATCTCCTACTATAATTACGGCCTATATAATGCTATAGTCTCTATGGCTAATTAAAATCAAGTGGGACGATTGTTTGCCTGACGAAGTGACAG
The DNA here is from genome assembly GCA_030522805.1 of Leptomastidea abnormis. Lineage (NCBI taxonomy): Eukaryota > Metazoa > Arthropoda > Insecta > Hymenoptera > Encyrtidae > Leptomastidea > Leptomastidea abnormis. Next base: position 5,682 of record JAPYZE010004514.1, read on the forward strand.
ACCATTGGAATAAGTGGCTTGGTGGAGTAGAGTCATTAAACTCCATCCGAATACCTCGTTGGAATAATTTCTCTTTAGACGCAGCTTCCATTAAAGTGCACGGCTTTGCTGATGCTTCAAAATCCGCTTACGCAGCAGTAGTTTACATTCGTGTTGTTGTTAAAAGTCAAGTTTCGGTTTTGCTGCAATTGGCGAAAACTAAAGTAGCTCCTCTAAAAACTATAAGTATTCCACGTCTAGAACTTTGTGCAGCCCAACTACTTAGCCGCTTGGTCTCGCATTACTTAGCCACTGCTGAAATCTCACCTTCAGCTATTTATCTATATTTAGATTCAAAGTCTTACTGTCTTGGATTAGTGCAATACCTAGTAAATGGCCAGTCTTCGTTGCCAACAGGTGTGCCGACATTCAGACGACCGTACCCAATGCTCTGTGGCACTATGTTAAATGAAGCCAAAACCCATCCGACATGGCTTCCAGAGGAGTCTTCCCAGACTCCTTAGTGAACCAAGACCTTTAGTTTAGAGGCCCGCCAATGTTGCATAAGCTTGAGTTAAACATACCTGTGTTCGTTCCCTCCGAAGGATCTACTGAAGAAGCTTCTTCTTTAGCCTGGCTTGCTCTTTAGAAAAAAGTCAGACACCACCTCTGAAGGATTCAAATCATTTCCCAAAATTACTTATGATTTGTCCTCCAAAATTTCTAACGTCGACAAACTCATCGCGGTTACTGCCTACTGTTTAAGATTAATTGTTAAATATAGGTGTAAGGTTTTGCAGGGAAAATCCAAAAACCTAAATCCAGTTTTTCCTTTTTTAAAACCTGACATTTTTATTTCGCGAAACACTACAGATTTTAGCCGTGCTAAAATCTAAACTGCAACATCTCTTCTTCATTTAATACATCAGCAATTCCATTTTAAGAAAGTAATTTCTATCTTATTTAAACGCCACAATTCAAAAGAGACTTCATTACCTACTTCTAGCAAATTAGCAAATTTGAATCCGATGATTGTTGATAGGTTGTTGAGAGTGGGCGGTCAATTAGGCCAAGCTTTAGTTGAACACGTTTAAAAACATCCTATTTTGCTACATCCTCTCAGCTCCTTCACTGAAAAACTAGTTGAGAAGGTACGTGCTAAAATTCTGCGCGGAGCCGTACAATTAACTCTCTTAACTCTACTATTATAAAAGGTTGCATGGCTTGTAAAAGGTACAAAAGCGACACTGCTAAGCAATTAATAGGCGACCTTCTAATTTCTTACGTAGTTCCGACTCCACCATTTCAAAAGACCGGTCTTGACTACGCAGGTCCATTCCCAATCCGTTTAGAAAAGTTTCGAGGCAGAGGTACGCAAAAGGGTTACATAGCTCTTTTTATATGTATGGTAACTCGAGCTGTTCACTTGGAGGTGGTCGAGGATTACTCTTCTGAAGCTTTTATCGCTGCCATTCACCGTTTTACTTCTCGTCGTGGTCATTGCACTGATCTCTATAGTGACCAGGGCTCTAACTTCATAGGCGCTTCTCGCGAATTAGGTAAAATGCTTACGGAGAGAAACGGATCCTCAATATTTACGTCAAAACTAGCTAAATTAGGAACTAACTGGCATTTTAATCCTCCGTCTGCTCCTTTGGTGGTATTTGAGAAGCGGTAGTCGAGTCGACTAAGTTTCACCTTAAGCGAGTCGCAGGTGAGCAAGAGCTCACTTTTGTTGAATTTTCTACCCTATTGTGTCGAATAGAAGCATGTCTCAATTCAAGGCCTCTTATTCCCTTAACAGAAGATCCTTCTGACTTCGATGCTTTGACCCCGGCGCACTTTCTAATTCAGAGATCTTCGTATCTTGTTCCTGAGCCTAATGTTAGTGATGACAATATACCTCCCTCTCGTCGTTGGAAATTGTTAACCCACACTTTACAAAGTTTCTGGAAAAGGTGGTCTTCTGAGTATCTTCTATCCTTGCAGAAAAGAAACGAGTGGAAACAAATTAAACCATATTTATCAGTGAACGATTTAGTCCTCATTAAAAACGAACTTGTTCCACCGGATAGATGGCCGTTAGGAAGAATTGATAAAGTTTTCGAAGACCCTAAATCTTTAGTGAGAGTGGCCGAGGTTCGTACTGCCTCTTCATTACTAGTTAGACCGATTACAAAATTAATTATAATGCGTCGAGCCAAAGAGCTTTGAATTTTATCGTTAACTATTGTGAATTTCATTTATCCTCGTCTTCAGTTTTACTGACTATGAGTCAAAATCTTCGTTTAATTATTTATTGACGCGTCTTCGTTATACTACGTTGCGTCAAAGTCGGGAGGAATGAAATTTAAAATTTTAAAGTTATTAAAAATTTTCGAATTTATTTAGTTTTCAGTTTTGCGATTATTGCTGAAATTTCTTGTTTAATTATTTCTAATTAAGATTATTTACTTATTACTGATAAGCTTTATTTTATTTGATGCTCCTTCAGAGCTTACGGCGCATTAAATTCTGGAGTATGTTCAAAATTGAATGTATTCAAAGTTCTGCCAATATTTAGTTACTGCGCCTTGAGAATAAAATTTATATTGTAGTGCGCATCAGCGGAAACTAGCGCTGATATCTCCATCTACATCTACTTCCGTCTTCTTCGTCAACTGTACGGCAAGATGCGCTTGCTGGCAGTTCACGTCGCACCAGTGCCTAAGGCGCACGCTTTCTCTGTTCTTATTACAAGCATCTGCACTGGCTCTCGAGGCAGAAGAGATGTCTTGTAATTTCAGTTTATACATTTAGTAAATTAAATAAAGTGTTTAATTTTGTTTTGTTTTAAACGCGAGTATTTCATTTCACTCAAATCGATTAACTCCTGTGCACGCAGTTAGGTGCAAACTCCTCTCTAGCTCGAACAAAATAGCAAATTTTCCTCTTCCTCACCAAGTTACTGCCTTTGTCCCCATACGCTCAAAACCGCTCCAAAAAGAATACAGTCCGCTCCGGTTTTGTTTTACAAACGAAAACCCCCAATCCTAAACAATGATTTTTCCGCACATTTTTTTTAATTGAATTTTTAAAGAGTCAACTGTTTGCAATGATCCTAGAAATCCACTGACTGGTGAAATAAATGTTTGAATTTTAATATTATGCAATTTGAAAATGGTTTTGATACCTAATGTATCCGTGGCTCTTCAATTGCAAAATTTTGTAAAAACATTCACGAATGTTTATTTTTTATATGATGCACTCAAACAATAAATTGTTGCGGATAAAAAGTTTTTTAAATTATTTAAAGAAAACACCCAAATTTTTTCAAAATTTTTTGATGAATTTTTTAATCTTTTTAAAAACTTATTTTTGAAAAAAATTAAAAAATTGCTCAAACAGTTTAAAAACAATTTTGAAAAAATTTAGTTGTATTCTTTGGGCAATTTTCCTTCCTCATAGAGGAAGCTTTGAAATCATGCGGAAATTTTTTTTTTGTAAATCGTGTTAAAAATGTGTTTTATGATGTAAAAAGTCAGAAAATATGATTCTTTTGAAAATTTTTTTTCGTGTAGCCATTTTTTCGTGTGGGGATGTATGTATTTTTTTTTCAAGACACGATAAAAAAAGTTCCAATGATTCGATTTCGACCAAACAAAGATTAATTACTTTAATTAAAATATTAAAGTTTAGCAGTAAGACTAAAAATTTACTACCGGAAAATTAATATTATGTGGCATTATCGTTTCGAAAAGTAAGTACTTGAGGTCGACCTAACCATAAATTATGAACTTTATAAAAGTATTTAATTAATGAATTTCGTATTTTTATTGACTATTCGTGAGAAAATTCAACTAGACATTTAGCCCTAATGCTAAACTTTAATATTTTAATTAATTTAAGGCATCTGCACTGCAAATTTTAAAATAAAACGTATAATTTGATCGTCTCCCATGAGAAATAATGCTAAAGTATTATTTCAACTTGAGCGTCGCCGCTGCAGCTACGGCGCTTTTACCCCTACCACATGGGCATGTCAGATCCCAATAATCATTTCCAAACTGCATAATATTAAGTGGGCTGGCTAGTGTCTTAGGTCAAAAAAATCTATTTTTTTTTATCAGCTATTTATTTAGGAAAATATGTGCAGAATATTGTCTTGAAAAACGCTTTTGAATACCTGCATTTCTTTTTCTTTATATGAAAAAATATAAAAATAATATTTTTTTTAATTAAAATTTTTGATAAAAAAATTTTTTTGCCTAAGAAATTTGTATTTGGCTTTCATTCAAATGTCCTGTGGTACTGACTGACATAACCTACAGAACATAAAGTCTGTTGGTATACTTCAACCATTTTTCTGCTATAATCAGCTGGTATCCATACATACAGTTTATAAATCAGTTATTTTAAATTCAACTTGCAAATTGCAACAAAACTTTTCTATTCAAAAGAAATATATTTATACAATCTGTTTATCACTAAGATTGTATGAAATTATCATTTAGTAGCAGAAAAATCGAGTGTGGGTCTCGGGGAGCCCCGACAGAAGTGAAACTTCACAGTTGTGTGAATGACAGTATATTATATTGTAACGTTCTGGACTTTTTGCGGTTGCCAGCCCACACGAGTGAATGAAAAATATATGACTTGTAAGAGTGAAAATCAAGCGTGCAATGATTTCTCTCACAAAATACTTATTACTGGCTCCCTTTACTGTTTACTAGTATATTATAGAGATGTAAAAGGGAAGAACGGATTTCGGGGTTTACTCAAATAATAATAACTATAATATATAAAATATAAAAGAATAAAGATGTGATTTATTAAAATAAAAAACAAGTGTTTACCGGAAACACACCAGATGCAGTTAAAGGCAAGGCTCAGTAAATTAAACAAAAGAACATATGTATTCGGGAGGACTGATATCGATACTCGATACAAAAGGGGACAGGGGGAAACACGTATGCCGCAACGAGAGCAACACCAACGCGAGCAACAACCGTCTAGATGCGGCACGTACCTCTTTAATATGTAACCGGCTGATTGGTTTAAACACCTGCAGGCAGCTCTACGGAGACGACGTTGCCACGAGCCCGAGACACTGCCTCTGCCTGTCTCTTGTCCTCACTCCTCGCAGATGCTTCTACTCGTCTTTTCTTTATCTAATTTTGCACTGGTGCACTATCACACGCAAGCCGAGTGTAATTTTACATGCGCGCACGACGCTAGCCAAGCACCTCTGTGCTCACTCTTGATCTCTTAGTCGCTTGCTCTCCACTCATCGAAGTAGAGGGAGAAAAAGAGACACTTTGCTAATGCTGTAGTTGGAGAGAGACGGCAGAACAGTCCCCACCGCTCACCACGCCATCGCTCCACGACTCTTTTTCTCGTCCGCATCAGCGGGGCAAGAACAGAAGAAAGCGCGCGGAGAGAGGAGAGAGAGAGAGAGAGAGAGAGACATGACGCCAGCACCGGAACTAGCTCTCGCATAGTCATAGTGTGCTGCCCGTATTGCCTTCTCTTTCGCTCTCATGCATACTATAGCCTGCCGGTAGTCTTGCTCGGCCACTACAGTTCTCGTTTGCGTCTGCATCTCTCCCGCTGCTCGTACATACAGCTGACTTGGGAAGTACTGGTGTGCGGGGTTGGGGGGGGGGTGGTTTAGACTTTATATCTTCTACTGAGCCTTTTAGCGAGTTATATATCGTTGTAACTTCGCTCTTTCGCTCAATACGTATATATTGTACTGTGCATTACAAAATGCAACACAGACTACACACATAATTCACTCTCGAATAAACAAATTTATAAAAAAAAAAATGATAGATGAAGATGAGGCCCTATCCTCAGATGAGCACATGAGGTAAAGATTCGTGATTGTTGTAAGGAAAGAAGGAAGGTAAGTTATTCCCCGTTCCCGGCAAGCCGTTCGACGGCCAAATGACGGAAAAAGGAGAGTTGGAACGATAGGTTATTCTCAGGTATACAAGCCACTTCAATTGCGACGGTATAAATGAAGCGGCTTGAGCGACCGAGGTTGGTTGCTTACGAGAACGGCGTGGTCAGTCAGTCTATGTTCGTGCAGAGATTCGAGAAGGAACATTAATTCCAATTCGGGGTTTGGCCTCGGAGAGTCTATTCTCGTTCATAGTTCGAAGAGTCGAAGTGAGAGATGACTCTTAGTCGGAATCGGAGATAGAGATTGGATTCTGGTGTGAGTTCTGGCTGGACAGGATGTCTGTGGGAGTACGAATCGTGGTGTGCAGAA
>JAPYZE010004515.1:0-18380 GCA_030522805.1 Leptomastidea abnormis
CTCCAGGTCCACCGGCTGCAGGGACGATGTTGCTCGGAATGCGGTTGTCTGCTGCTTGTACGCCGCCAGCAGGAACAATGACGTGAGCAGTGCTTTGATGTCCTGGTGCTGCAGATACGCCTACTGCTGAGACCGAGACGTCAGATGTTCGGTTATTTAGAGTACTAGGGCGCGCGTTCAGGAGTCGGCCTGGTGGTCTGCCAATGCGTTTGGGAGTATCGCGGACTCGTTGGTCGACTTTTCTACTATTGGTGGAAACAGCTAGCCCAGCTGAATTACTGGCACTGGAGAACACTTTGACTGCTGATCGGGCGACAGGTTGTCCTTGGCCACGTGTATCATTCGCGTTATTACGGCAATTTCGGCCATTGATCACTACATCGGCGTATGTGCGTGTAGCTGGGGGGGGCAGATCTTCTTGTATAAACCATCGCTAGAAAATAAATAATATTTATCACTTATCAGTAAAGTACGTAAATATAAATTCGTACGTGAATAAACATTAAATTTTAAAACTTACTTAAAGTTTTGTTTATAGCTGTAGGTATTTTTCTTGAGTCTATAACGTTGTTTGACGAAACACTTAGTGAAAACAAATGACGAGTGGTGATACATATGTATAGTAAAAATGTAGGGGGGAGGGGGGTATATTTGAAATTCTAGTCAATTTTTAATTCAGGCTTTCCCTCGCATTTATGATATACATATATCAACTTGCGCAGGGTAGCCAACGTAATGGTATTGAAGGTTAAAAATAAATTTAAGATCAAAATTCTTTATTTATGAATAAATTATTTTAAATCGTAACATCTAATTGCGTAGTAAGATAGGTATAAAAACGATATCAGGTATATTAGATTTTATTTACAGCTGGTTATTTTACATAATTTAAAATAAGATTGAAAATTATTTTAATTTGGCGGGTAAAACATATTGTTTGCCCGCTCTGATATGAAAACACGTATACGTGCACGTACACATATACGTGCAGAGTATATAAAGCAATTATTTTAAATTAAAATTATATTAAAATACAAAGTTGAGAGTGAACGTCAAAGATATGTATATTTAAATTCATTTATTGATAGTAGATTAAATAATAGTTATATTTATCTCTATGTATTTTAGGTTTTGAAAACCGTACAGCTATTATGACCTCTAAAAATAAAAATCCATCAAAACAATTCGCTGGATTCTGTAATTGTTGTAATTTTTTTTTTATACATCTAAATCATTTTTTTGTTTTAATCTAAACTAATCACCCTACTATCAACATGCTTATCACTTATCAAAATTATGTACTTATTATTACACATAATAAATAATTATTTTAACAATTCTAATTAATTTCATTCATACAATGAATGTTTGAACATATACTTGTAAAAGAAATAATCTTAAAAATCGATTAATGAATTAAAGTCATTTATTAATCAAAACTTTACATACTTTGCTTATATTTAGTAAATTGGGGGCCTCCTTGCAAAAAATTGTAAAATAAAATTTACTTTACTACAATCTCGCGAACGGAAATTCATAGACAAACATGGTAATTACCATTCGTAAGAGCGTGAAAAACTGCATTAGTAATTATAAAAAATCCGATTTCGATGAGTTCCACATCTCAATAAAATCGCGAGATAAAGAGTTATCGAGAAATTACGGAAGCTTGACGTCAGCCCTCTCCTTTTCTTCTTCTTCTTCTTCCCAGCTGGCACATTTGTCCGAATGTAATCCAAACAATATGCATAGGAGATTTAGATATCCTATGGATATCGTTTGGATGAAATGTGCTAGCTGGGTTCTTATTCTTATATGATTCAAGTGGAAATCCTGACATGTTCATGCCAAGTGACCAAACCCTCTCCTCCTAATAGTTCCCCACTCGACCAGCTGGCTCTCTATGTGCGACGGAGGAGCGACAGAGACGGCGCCGCTCCATCGGGCCAGGACTGCCGGGAGGGGCGGTACGTAAAGATGAGACGAACGGCTGGCCGAAACCTACTTTTCGCTTATCGCCAGCTTTCTGATTTTTTTGTAGATTCAAAAAATTTCATAGTATGGTCAACAAAAGTGATCACAGATGAATTATATATTTGGAATCGTCGCGAAATTTCAGGTACACTGAACATAGCGAGAAAACGAGAAAAATAAAAAAAAAAATAAAACATTAGTCTGATGATATGTGAAGTAAACTATCGCTAAGCTACGATACTTTTTATTATAATTTGTTTGTAGGTAGTGTTTTTTAAATATATTAATATAAAAATATTAATATAAAAATATTAATATTAAAATATAATATAAATATTTATTAAAAATTGTCTGTCAATATTTTCGAACATTTTTATGTTATAACTAGGTATCTACTTAGAACAGTTTTTTTTTTCGTTGATAACGAAAAAGACAAAAACTAGAAATAAAGTAAAAGAAAAAAATAAAAAGCATTTTTTATTTACAGCGGATACAATTTGTTTAAAGTATAAATGTCGATTTGTACTATGTTACAAATGTGAAAAAAATAAATTAATAAAAGTTAAATATTAAAAAAAAATTCTAACAAATTTTAAAGTTTCCTTTTTTCCTATACTTTACATTTCATAATAAATATATTCTAAGTTCGGAGTTCAAAATTGAGAATCAGTTTCATATTTTTTTTGTTAATGAATAACAATAAAAATCTATCGGAACAAAGTTATAAAGTACATAACCGGAATACAAACAATAACATTTTTTTTGTTTTTTGTAAAATATAATATTTGAAGTTTCTAATGTCCATTTAAAAAAAATAATACAAATATTTCATAAATGTATAAAATAAATTTCTTTTTTAATTTTTCATATTATATAATGTTACAAAAAACCTTGTTAGTCAATAACAAAAACATTACATAAACGAAATATACAGTAACAATAAGATGAATAATTTTTCAGTTTTCCATATGCATAGTCTTCAACAATAATATTTCTTTTTACTATCTTTATTACAAAAAATTTGAAAAAAAAAAAAATTAGAAGATTGGAAAAATAATCAAGTATACTTTTTCCCAAGCTATAAATGTAAAAGCAAATCATATACATTTTCTATTGTCAAAATTAAATTATAAAATCTTTTTTTATATTGATGACAAAAATGCTAATTGATTTTTAATAAATAACTATAAAAATGAGTTATATGATTCATACAACAAAAACGTATTGTTAACGTAACTTGTAAATGTCGATTTGTACTATGTAAAATCATATTTTTATCATAAATTAAGCAAAAATTATTTTATGAGAAAGTATAAAGTTAAATATGCGTAAGTTATATTTTAGAGCTCAATATTTATCGATTTATAAAGTATTTTATGGACATAAGTATATTGATTAAAAGTATCATGTCTACATGATATCTCATATCTTTATTTATCATAATAGTTTTTTGCTTCAAAAATAACATTATCATACAATAAAAACACGAATACGACTTCAATATTGTGTGTGCGTGCTTGTGTGTGTGTTCAACTACTTATACATTTATGTATATACAAACTAAAACAAATCACATTGAACACTAATACGTATGTACATCGTCGCCTTCGGGCAACAAGGTAGCCCACGGCAAGAAATTGCCGATTTAAAATGTAAGGCGAGAAAGTGTCGATTTTAATTACGAGGCAAGAAGGCTATAGAGATTCATAAAATAGCTTTTTTACCCCTATTTGAAGTCAGCATGAAATTTTATTTTTAATAATAATAAAATAATTTTTTCTACGTAAACCATCAACTGAATCTCTTTTTACTTGTCCATAAAAAATTATATCCGTAGAAATAAAAGTAATCCAGATATTACACTTCAAACAGAAATTCAAACAGAAATAAAAAAGCTATATTTTAAATCGGTATTTTTTTGCCTCATTTTTTCAATCGGCACCTTCTTGCCGAGGACCGTGAATTGGCACCTTCTTGCCCGAAGGCGACGATGTATAATGGATTTGTATATATTTCATACTCGATGCTTTGCGAATACATGCTAGTTAATAAATCGCGCAAATCGAAACCAAAACGTCCTTTGTATACTTATATCTCCTCCTCACCTTTTATTTTGATAATATGACGCTGGCCTGTATAGGAGATTGGAGTACCAAAATCTACGTATCCAAATCTCCGCTCGTCTTCTTTATAAGGCTTTAGGTGGATACAGACTTCCTATACCTATACCTATACCTATACCTATCACTTATGTATACCCGCTTGCTCGTTGTAATACGCACTCCATATATAACGTGCATCAAGAATATTTACTTCAAGAATAGAGAGAGAGAGAGAGAGAGAGAGAGAAAGAGAGAGAGAGAGAAATACAGGATCAAAATCGGCGGCTAAACGTCAAACCTTTGCCGCATAGATGCAGCAGAAGCTCTCGACGTAATTATTTTCTTGTTTTTTCTGCTGTTTTCTCTGGATTAGAAATGTATAAGCAAGATTGAGGACGGGATTTCCCGATGAGCCATCCCCACTCTTTGGCCTCTTTCTCTTTTCTGCTCCCCACGCGGCCTGTTCGCCCCTTCGCTCTCTCCAATGCTTTCGGTTCGAGTTTAGTGACAGCGCGTCGGGGAAAAAAAGGTAAAGGACATAATAGTACGGAAATTTATATGGCTGATCGACATTGCTTTTTGGTCCGTTTTTCAATTTTTTTTCAAGTTTCTACAAATACTTTATGTGGACCAAATATAAGTACGATTATATATGTGGAATCGTTATAAGAATCCTGATAGATTAAGTATAGTGAGGAATATATGTTTTTTTTTCATCCATTTTTTTTTCTCAAAAAATTTAAATATATGCTAAAATGATTCTAATATTCATTCCAAAGAGAATAATTCATTTAACAATTACACTACCTACAACTAAAAAAATTGAAAACCTGGAAAAATAGGTAAATGTAATGACAAAATGCATATTTTAAGTACGTATATAAAAAGAGCAACATAGTCCGAAGGTAACACCTCTGCTTCTTAAATCAAAGGAAATAGTTTCAAACCCCGATACTTTTTTGTACTGAATAATTGTACATAAATACTAATTTATTTCGCAAATAATGACGAGGCGAGACCTTCGTTTTTCTACTCGTGTATTCGTGTATAATGTAAAATATTTACATTAATAAAAAAAATTCATTTGTGATCCAAATTATCTTTAATAAAGTTTAATTAACGAAATTTCAAATTTGCACCATGAATTACATAAAGAGCGATCCATAAAATAATGAAAAATATGAATCTTCACAAATAAAAATTTGAACAACAAGAACTTAAATAAGAGACTTTTAAATCTATACATCTTACACAATTAAGCTACATATTCAAACATATACAATATTTTCAATATATAATAAAAAATGCTTGTTTGATCAAAACCACCTTTTATAAATTCACTAAAATTTAACCAGTTATTAAACAAATTATAATAAATAAGTGTTTAAAAAATTGTAAGTCAATATCTTCATTCTTTCAAAATTTATCATGTGTCGATGATTTCATATGCACACATACAGGCACACACACATACACACACTCAAACATACTTTCATACATGCTAATTTTCTGTAACATACGCATTTCTTAGATTCAAGAACCCTTCAAACGATTAAACAAAAAAAAAAAGAGCAGAAATTTTTTCTGTTACAAATCTTTCTCTTTAAGAAAGCGAAAAAAAAAATTTTATTTGATATAATATGTAGCAATATTAATTTCATACGATTAAGAAATCAATTAGTATAAGTGCTTTCAATAAGAAAAAATTAAAGAACGTATCATTTGTCGACATAGAAACTTGAAGCTATATATGCCATAGCTAGGTTGTCCGTGAACATGGACGAGTTGCTCAGATTTACGGACAAGGAAGATCACTGGATGTGAACAAAGAAAACTTTTTTGCTTTTCAAAATTTATAATGAGCTTGTTATTTGTTTAATATTATAAAAAATTTTGTGCTTATATAATTTTATCTGTAATTGTTTAAATAGAAATTATATGATAATATGTAACTGTTTTTATTAAATTAATATTAAATTTATTATCCGATTTTTCAAAGTGATAAGTTTCATTTATAGTGAGCGCAACAATGTACAGGTCGCTGCTTTTCTTGGAAGCTCTGAGCTTCCTTCGTCTACCTTGCGCGTTGACTCGCTGCTCGCTCGTCTGCATCCTCACCCGCCCCTCCTCTGACGAACGTCTAACACCACTTGTCCGTCTACGTACTCACATATATATATATATATATATATATTACATATGACACACTGATACAGCACCGGTCTCCACATTTTGCGGAACGGTCTCTCTCCTCTTTCTCTCTCTCTCTCTATTTCTTTCTCTCGCTCTGAAGCATCGCGATATTGTTTTGTTTTAAATCTATAGTGCGATGTTTCGATGTTATAATTGTAAGCGCAGCTTATTGTTACTGATAACTTGTTGAAATCATTGCTCTACGTATTACATGATTTAGTTGAAAGTTAAAAAGTATTTATTTTTCAATTTTTTTATTTTGTTGTGTTGAATTTTACAAAAAATGGTTTCGCCAGTTTGGAGAGAAAAACATAAGAAGCCTTTTTTGACAGCTAGAAGACGTTCCCGAAAATGGAAGCGGACAATCAGGTTAGAAATATTTGAGTAAAGTACATGCTTTTATAAAATGGACTTGAAGCACACGTATGATATTTCTGTATGTAAAAGGAAAAGTATACAACTCACGGATTTTGAGTCTTATACACGTACTTGCTACACCAAATTAGTAAAAATATTTTAAATGCCGCTGCCAATTTTACGCATTATTATATTATACAATTTTTTTATTTAAATAGTACGAAAAGAGAAAAATTGTATTATTTCTTTATCATATTAGCAATAGTTAAATATCGTGTTTCACAAAGATATTTCTTTTGTTAGTAAAAAAATGTTTATTAATTAAATGATTGTAACGGTTATTTGATTATTCAATTTATTATTTTCCTTTTTTTTTTATTTTTTTTTGAAAATAGAATTACTACTTTATCTTTTACATTGTTCCGTATGTAAATACACTCGTGTAATCGGTGTACACTCGTCATAGTTATCACTATTCATGAAAAAAAGGATTTTACGTTTTTTTTTCCGAAAATACCTATTGCACCTGTTTATTGCAAATAAATTATTTTTAACTTTCCCATATCGGAAACAAGTCACCCCTATTAATCTTGCAATTAAAAGCAACAAATATATAATTAAATTACAATACAGTACACATATTATGCTACTTAATTTTAATTGGCGTGTGCAACCCTGTCGAAACCATTTGATTTATTATACATTTTTATTTTTGATTTTGATAAAATGAATATTGTGTACATACTTTATTATTAAACATAGATATATACACATGCATGCAAAAATACATAATATACGTTCTAACAACACAGTAAAAGAAGGGTATAATGAACTAAATAATTTATATTAACTAAATAATTTTTTTAACAATATATAGTCTGCTTTTAAATTAATGAAATACATTCCAAGACAATTATAATTAGCGAATCGTATAGCAGAATAATTGAAACATTTTTAACCATTCAAACGAATAACGGAGCTGAACTACACGATTGCTGGAGTTGAACTATACAAAAAACTACAAAAGTTGAAAAATATGATTTATTGTTTTCTCGAAAAGAAAGCTTTGTATTGGAGAAAATTTTTGATTCGGTTTCTATTGATTTTATCGACGTTTTGTAAGTTCCTGAACTCAAAAAACGCATTTTTTGAAAAGTCTGTAATGTATATATGTATATATGTGTTTGTATGTATGTACGTATGTATGTATGTGTATGTGTGTGTGTGTGTGTGTGTGTGTGTGTGTGTGTGTGTGTGTGTGTGTGTGTGTGTGTGTGTGTGTGTGTGTGTGTGTGTGCGATTTTATGGAACGCGATAACTTTTGAAGGAATGAAGATATCGACTTGAAATTCGTTATAATTTACTTAAGAGGTTATTAAACTTTGAAAGTAATTGGACTTTATTGAGGGTGTTTTTTACGAAAAAGACATTTTTTGCTAAAATTAAAAAAATGAATATTTTAAATATCGAGATTGATTGTAAATATTTTCGAAATTTATGTTGTATTTTTCAGATAATTATTATGTAATTTAGGTTTTATATATATGCTTCCTCTAAAAGATGACATTACAATGAGAATATGAGATACAAAATAAATATTGAGATTTCAAATATCATTAGTTTTAATATTCAAAATCCTTTCAGGAAGCATTCTGCTAATGTAGTCAACAACTTTTTTTCCGAGTATTTATTAATTTATCATTTTCGTTTGTTTTGTAAATTTTTTAATACCAGAGCACATGTAATTGTATATAAAAAAATTAATTATGTTGTAAATATAGTCCATGACAGCGATCTACTTTGCATCAAACTTGATTTTCTCAACGTCAAAACGTTATAAAAAGAGAATGTAGTTCAGCCTCATAAAATCAAGTAGTTCAGCTTTAGGACTCTGAAAATTAGAAGTTACACAAAAATAGCTTGCATGAATATTGATCCGGAAAAAATGTATAATATAATCAATACTGATAATAAGGTGCTGCCAAATTATTAAAAAGGGGAACGTTTGTTAAATGTAGTTATCGCTGTCTTTGCAAAGTAAAATAATAATATAAAAAATCGAAAAATTAATGTTATGTTGTACAATTTTATTTTGCTATGTAAATCATTAATTTGAAGTGTGAAAACACGGAGGTAATATTATTCGATATTATTCAGTATAATGATTAATAAATTTACTAAAACAATTAACACAAAAAGAATTGTGTCGCACATTTCACCTCTTTACTACCCTATCAAATAGCTTATTTTATTATATTATTATAATTATAATTATATGCCAAAATACGATTCAAAAGTATTATTATTGATTATGTAATTTTTATAATGCAGACGGAAAATTAATAAGGGCTTAAAAAATGTTTCGTCAAGGATTGAAGATAGTCAAATATTAGAAACTGAAGATTTATTATATCAGAACAGATCATTTGCAGTATATAGTCCTAGAAAAGATCAAAATGCACCGTGTGAAATCTATGAAGTTTATGAATTAATAGAAATATCAAATGAAGACAATGTTTTATTACAAACAGAGGAAAATCAACATCTCAATAATAATTTGCCATTACATGAAGAAGGTTCAATGGAGCATGAAATACCTCAATTGGAAGACGTTGAACAAAGTAATGGATCTATACATTTAGAAAAATCTGAAAATAAAGAAACAGAAGAGCATTCGACTAATAATGATGATGTTCGTGAAATTGTCGAATTTGAATATTTTTTAAAAGAATTATTAATAATGTTTACTTCACATATAAAAGAAAATAAATGTTCAGCAACTTTAAAATGTTCAAATAAGATACGTCGAGGATTGCGTACAAAATTTATTTTTACATGTAAAGACTGTGAGTTTACAAAATTTGTATGGTCTGAAGATCCAAACGGCAATACAATTCGTATAAATAATGCGTCAGTGTTAGGAACATTGCACATTGGTATTGGACAAACACAATTAGAAGATTTGTTGGCAAGCTGGAAAATGTACTGTATGTCACCAAACACTTATTTAGATCATCAACAATACGTATTGGCTGATTTATTAGAAAGTGCAGAGATATGTATGAGATTGGCTGGTGAAGAAGAAAAACGTCTTGCTATCGAAAGTGGACAGTTACACGGGTCGATACCGTGGATCACTGTTGTTATAGACGGTTCTTGGATGACTCGCTGCTATGGAAACAATTACAATTCGCCATCAGGTTTGGCGGTAATTATCGGATTGCGAACGGGAAAAGTATTGTTCATCGGTATACGTAATAAAAATTGTTCAACCTGTGCATTTGCTGAAAAAAACCAAACATCTCCCCGTCCTCACATATGTTATAAAAATTGGGATAAAAATGATCCTTCTACAGCTATGGAAGCTGACATAATTCTAGAAGGTTTTAAAGCTAGTGTTGAAACACATGGTCTTATATACAAGATATTTGTATCTGATGGTGACAGTAGCGTATATAAAACGATTGTTGATAATAAAGTTTATCAAGAATTTAAAATACAACCAATTAGAATACGATGTTACAATCATTTACTTCGCAATTTGTCAACAAAATTAAGATTAATATCTGATACTCCCCAACCTAAAGGAACAAAACAAATTCCAAATTTTGTTTCATTACGAAAAATGGTTGCCAATAATATAATGAATTATCGCAAACTAATTGATGAATGTGTGTATCAGAGGAAAATGGAAGATGGTGATTGGTACGAAAAGGTAGACAAACTGCGAATAGACATCTTAAACATAATGCATCATTTATTTGGAGACCATGAAAATTGCGACAAATGCGCCTTTGAGTGCGATGAAAAAAATAAACCACCCGAGGAAAGACAAAAAAATTATATTCCAAATTTAAAAGAATGTGGATTATATGAAAAACTTGAAGAAGCAGTTAAATGTACAAGTGATCACAGTTAAAGTCTTTTACATAAGCTCACAAACAATTTAGCTGAGTCATTTAATAATTTAGTATGTACAGATATTGGTGGTAAAAGAATAGATTGGTCTAAGAAAACGCAATATGTTGCTCGAGCGTATGATGCCGTACTTCGTCACAATACTGGTCAAGTTTACACAGAAGTATACAGAAATGTTTGTAATGAAGTTCCAGAAATAATTCAAAAATTAGATAAAAAGCGTCAAGAAAAAGTTCAAAGAAATCGTGAAGCAAAGATATTACACGGAAGAAAAAAATTGTGTACATCTAAACTTGGTACTGATGAACACTACGGATTGAAATCAAAAAAACCCGATATGGATGAAAGAGAATTCAATGTAAAAAAAACACTTCATTTTGAAAAATTGTTTGAAAATCAGAAAAATCGTGTAGAAATTGAAAAAAGAACAAAAGATCAATATCGTTCTATGGAATGGAAGTATTTAAGAAAAACATTGTTGACAGCATCTCATTTTTCCGGTGTTATAAAAATGCAGAAAACAACTTCATGTTCATCAAAAGTGATTAGTATTTTATATCCATCAGTAAATATTAATCCAGCGATGCAATACGGCATCGATAATGAACCGAAGGCAAAACAAAAGTTGGAAGAAATTTTAAACATTAAAATTGTACCGTGTGGATTGTTTATTGATCCGGAACATCCATACTTAGCTTGCTCTCCAGATGGCATGATTGATAATGATGGAATAGTTGAAATTAAATGTCCGTACAGAGCATCAACTATAACAGCTGAAGAAGCTATCGAAAATTTTAAGGATTTAAAATCAATATTTAAAAAGGGAGTTGGTGGTTATGAGATGAAAAATAATCATCCTTATTTCTATCAAGTGCAAGGTCAGTTACATATAACTGAAAGATTGTATTGTATATTTGCTTTGTGGACTCCAAAAAGTATTATATTTGCCAGAGTTCCAAGAGATGACAAATTTTGGGATGAAAAAATGAAAATGAAATTAATAACATTTTATGAAGAATGCATGCTTCCAGAAATAATAGACAGTAGATATAATAGAAGTATGCCCATAAAAGAACCTGCAAGTATATTAGAAGCCAAAGAAATAAAAAAACAAAAGCATAATGTTAATAAAGTACGTCCGATTAATAATAAAATATGTACAAAAGACGCAGAAAAAAATGCAGATACAACGTGCCAAAAAACATTATTTAATTGTAGTAATACGAATGCTAGTGTAGTAAGTAATTCAAATGATGATGCAGTAGTAATAGTGAGAAGCTATGATCGTGGACCATGGACAGAAGAAAATTCAAGAACTTTGAAAATATACATTGATGGACGTGAAATTACGATGGCTATGATTGAAGTAAATGTTCTTCCCATAAATTCACTTATAAATGATGATTCTATTGATGCTTTTCTACGACTTGTTAAGCAAAATTATCCAGAATTGGAAGTGCTAAGTCCAATATATAACAGTTGCTGTGCAGAAGGCATTCCAGCCGTTGTAAATAAGGAAGGAGTTCAAATTATTGGAGGTAGGTGTATAGCACACTGGCGCGTAGCTTTTTACGACGGAAAAGACGTCATAAAAATTTACGATACTCTGAGACGGCACACAAATGACACGTTGCATAAAGATGAAAAACGATTTTTAAAAGCACGTTTCCCTCAAGCTAAGCGCGTTTCTTTTCAATCAATGCAAATACAACAGCTTGATGGAGCAATATGTGGCGTATATGCTATAGCTATATTATTAGATATAATTCTTAATGTAGATCCTTCATTAGTCCATTACTCAACCGATGCTAAAGAAATGCGAATACATTTATTTAACATAATAAGGAATAGTACACTAATGCCTTTTCCAAGAAATTAAAAAATTAATCAGTAAGCAATGAAATACTGGTTTTAACTACGTGCGATGTATGAGAGCTAGTTAAATTATAGAAGTAATATAAATTGTAACCTGTAACGCAGATAACCGTAAAAATTACTTGTTGAAAGTAATGCTAACAATTGCCTTATAATCAATGGAACTGTTGTATTTAATTATACTATAACATTACGTTAAAGTAAATATACTTATATCGGAGGGGTAACAAAAGATATGGTTGTACCTCACGTAAACGAGCGGGGAAGGGGCTCGTTTGGACTTTAATTTATAATTTGTTTTCATAATGGTATTGGTTATATACTATAATGAATGTTATTTTTATATTTTTAAAAATGGTATTGCATGAATGAAGCTTTATCGGTTGTTAAGAAGAAAATGAATACATAATTTAATATTAAAAAATTTTGAAAGGTTTAAGTAAGTGTAAGTTTATTACACGTGTTAGTCAAGTATATTGACGGATAATAATCAAGTGTGATGACTTGAAAGAAAATTATTTGATTATGGTAATAAATAATTTTGTACCATAACCAAATGTACGAATACAGCTTTTTTGTACGTTAAGTAAATATTTTCTATAAGATATAGTTGCCAGGTAAAAAATGTGTGATAAAACCAATATTTTGTTGCTAGTAATAACATTTTTAGTGATAGTAATTAAATTGTTTATCATTTATAATTTTATAAAAAGAGAAATCTTGTTTTATAGGATACGAAATTATATTTTTAATACTAGGTAAGAACAATATTTAATTGATTATATAATTTTGATTTTTTAATAATTTCATAAATATTGTATGTTTCAAGCTATACCCACAGATTTTAAGAGAGGCTTTTGCCACTGGAAGCATGTCACGCTTTTCTTTTCCAAGGAGCTTCTATGTAAAATTATTCTAGAAAATAATTTCTCAAATTAAAAATAAAAAAAAAAATTAAGTGACGTGAATCTTTTTTGTATACTTCGATATCCACTGTATTCGGTAAGTAGTGAGAAAAAAATTTAATGGTTTTTGTTAATAGTTTGTAATGTAATAAATGTAAAACGATAAATAATATAAGTTAAATGAGATAACGCTAAAATATTCTGTCGTAAATTGTGTGCTAAGCACTATTTATAGAAGGCGGTGTAAAGTTCTAAATTTTGTTTTCATTTTTCTTTATCTTTTTTATTTAGAATATTTTTTATTTCGGACGATATCTGTGTTAAAAATATGATCTTTAGTAAAAAGTACTTTTTGTCGATTAGTTTCGCAAAGGTTAATTTTAAACATGATATAAGATCAATTACATTTTTCTGATTGTACCAAAAAAATGGAACAAAATATTATCAGTATGATTAAAATAACTAAATATATTTATTGTATTAAATTACAATATAAAATTTGAAGCATAGAACCTGATATTTTTTAACGGTGGTAAATAACGTAAAATTGCAGCCCTAAGTAATATTTGTAAAAGCTTTTATTCACGAGTTATGGATGACTGCAATCATATATCAAAATTTCGTTCACAAATTTTATTAATCATAAATTTCATTTCATAAAAGCTAATTATGTCATATAATGACCAAATTTGAAGGTCTTCACTCAGCTATAATTTAGACCTTCATTCAATGAAAAAGCTTGAGTTGATAAAAATTTTTGAAAAAATAAAATTAGAATTTATTTTTTATAGATTTTAATTGATTAAAGCCATTAATTTTATAATTATTCTTTTTTAATGATATTTACTGATTTGAATTTTTATTTCTGGTAACTTCGATCAATACATAGTTTTTTAATATGTCAGGCCTTAAATTAAAGCTTAGCTCAAGTGCTTTTCGTATAAAATCCTTAAAATATAGTATATCGTCTAAGCAGACCATATTATAAAAATTAGACCATATTAAAAAACAAAAAAATCAAATGTAATATTAATAATTACTCATAATATTGTCAAAATAGACAAATTTAACATTTTTATCAATAATTTGGTTTGGAATGAAAAAATGTATAAGTATATATTATTTTATAATTGGAATATAGTTTTTTGAAAATTTAAGAAAATTATAAATGAAAATATAATATTTACAAATTTGTATTTTAAATTATTAGTAAGCAGCGCTCTTGCTAGTATGATCCGAGTGCCGCAAAATTAAGATTCTAGTAAAGGGGAGATTATTTCATCAAATACTTTAAATTAATGAATATGTCAATAATTCTCAGTAATTGTTTTTGCACAAAGTTACTGCGAATACATAATTTTTGGTTATTATTATTTTAATCATACATTTTAGTATTGATTATTGTTATAGATTTAAAAAAAATTATTTTTCCACAGTAATTGTGTACAGAAACATTTATTTTCAATAAACAATAAATCAAGTTAATTATTTAAATAACATTTATTTAAAGTATTTATATAAACAAATTGTTTCCATAATTCAAATTTCGCGGCACTCTGATGCGCGGTGCAACGGCTACCGCGTCTACCTCTGATGCATATATACTGTTGTAGTGTTAAATACATAGTGTAGTGTCAAACAGTTACGTATTTGTTTACCGGAGAAATGAATAAAAAGCGAGTTTTATTGTGCTACAATAAATAATCAACATTCAACCGGTACAAGAATGTATTGATTAAATAAAAAGGACATTTAAAAGGTATCTGCTTGTAAGATACTTGAAAGCCTGAATGAAAGGCTAAAATACGTAGAAGAGACACCTAACCTTACCGCGAGTGTTCCAACAGAAGTGATTGTTGATAACAGATAATATTTTATAGCTGTTTATAAAGTATAATTTTGCAAAAATTAAAAACTGAATTATGTGTTTAGGTACAAAAAAGCAGAGAAAAAAGATCCACTCTATGAAACTTAGTATTTTATGCTGCAAATATCAGCTTATAGTGAGACTACTATCAGATGATCCCAAACAGTATGTTTCTTAAAAAATAAATACTCAAAATATGTAACGTAACACACACTTCCTCTTGATCTTCAATCTCTAAATGAATGGATGCTGTGCAACAAATATAAAGCTATTAAGGTTTGTTTATTATTTTATTTGTATAGAAAACATCTTTGAATAATAAAAAAAGTAATAATTGTATATAATCAATAAATGATTCATTTTATTTGTAGGTTTTCGAAAACATTGTAGAGGAAGAATGATAAATCTCACTAGGGACTGCTTTTGAAATAATAACACTCTGCTAGTACCATGGTTATAAGATTGCCTTAAATGGATGTAATTTTGATAATTGGCTATTCTTTCAAAGTGTTACTCATCTTACCATTGATGGAGTGGTTGAAATTTGCTTTATATTCTTTGAGACTATGGTTCTTTATCGCCACTTGATGTGCCATCTGTTGATGTCAGTCTATCACTTAAGTATACTTTTTATTTTTCTATTATTATTGAGAGCGTGTGCTTTTAAAATTCTAATACTTTTTTAATTCTGTATCGAACATTGAATGCTCAATGATATGGACCACCATCTGGAGGATATGAACACGTACTCCACCTCTTCAATCTTATGTTTATCATGCAGCAAAGCAAAAGTAAAAAGAAGATAATGGTTTTACGGACAAAGTTGGCTTGGCTGTTGGTGAACTTGTTGCTGCTGGAGGTGTTGCCGCTGTAATGCATGCTTATAACTTTATTTCTTGGAATTTACTCTTATTGTAATTTAATGACTATTGTCACTTTTTAGTAAATAGTTTAAATTTTTTTTGGATATTATACGTGTTGAAAAGCACTAAAATGTACTCAATTTAATGTTAATAATTAATCAAAAAATAATTTGTCAGGTGGTGGTGGTGGTGCTTTACAACCTTCAAGCCATCAATCGTCAACAGATCTCTCAAGTGGAGCATTGTGTTTCTTGGAGGAGTTTTTGAAGGTGGTTCAAGCCATCAATAGAAATCTTAATATCAACCTCCAGGTGGTTTACTTTCAACAAATCAAAGTTTTCAAGGTAACTGAGGTAGTGAATGCAATGATTTGCTCAGTGGACTGGATAGTGCTTTATTCAAATCTGCTATGAATGGTCTTTCAAAATATGTAAGTTACAAGATCAAAAAGAAAATACATAAAGCTTCACAAATTCTGAAAAAAAAGTTACAGAATCTGGAACACCTGCAGTTTACGTAGTCAGTCATGTCTCATATTTTTGGCAGTCTGATATCTGCAACTTATTATGTTGGATGTATTTGCTTATGCAGATGTCATAATAACTTTCTGTACGCACCAAGGACACATGGACCTCAACTAAAAAAAATATGAATTTTGTGGCAGTTTAAGGAAGTCTTATACTCACAAGGAGGTGCCACAACATTCGGGTCACAGATTCTGATGAAATTTGGTACTGAGAGATCATTTGGTATAAAGTGACAAAATCCCAAGTTCAAAGTTCTAACGATGACTTGTTTTTCAGATATTTATAATTAAAATTTCAGAATTTAGCATTATCTTCTATATTTATATAATTAAGTAGTAATATGGAATTATTTCTTTTTTTCTGTATTTCCATTAGCGAATAAGACTAAACTTTAAAACTTGATCTATGGCAATAATATTTGAAAAGAAAATTTGTTTGTGATATGAAATATTGTTTCCAATTTTTAAACTGGTTTGGTTTTACCAACTCTTTTACAAATAATTAAATAGTTGAATGAAATACAAAATATTTGAGCATATTTTTAATTGAATATTTAAGCCAATTAAACAAAATAAAACAATATTTCATATCACAAGCAAGTTTTTTTTTTATCTATTATTGCCGTAGGTCAAATTCAAAGTTTAGCCTTATTCGCTAATGCATATACAGAAAAAAAGAAATATCTCAAATTATTACTTAATTATACAGCTATACAAAACAATGCTAAATTCTGAAATTTTATTTATAAATATCTGAAAAACAAGTAATTGATAGACCTTAGGACTTACGATTCTTTCACTGTGTACCAAAAGGTCTGACTGTAACAAGTTTCATGAAAATCCAGTTATTTAATTGTTTATATGATTTTTATTTAATCATTCAAGTTTTATTCAGAATATTTTTTTTTTTGAGTGAAAAATTTAATTGTCAAAACACGATTGGTCTAAGGAAGATCTAAGGAAGCGTTCAAAATTTTATTTGAGTTATGTCATCAGCATACAATTAAGTCCACAACTAACAAGTGGCTGTAGTTAAGAGTTATCGAGTTGTCTGTGACAAAACTGGGTACGCACCCACTTATTTGGGAAGAGATCCTGATTTGTCTTCTCGACAATGCATTTTTTTTCATTTTTCATTTAATTTTTATTCAAATATTAAAATTTTATATAGAATATTTCTATATTTTAAAAATGAAGTTTTCTATATTTTAAAAATGAAGATCTCATACGTATAGTATGAATTTAAATGCGTATAGCATAATTTATCACACGTTCAGTGTAACTTGTACATAATACTGTGTAAATACTTGTGTCAAAAAAAGTATACAGCAATGTCAGAATAAAAAATACTTACCTGACATTTTTTGATTCATTTCATATATTGATATTAATTTATTGATTATATCGATATTGACATACATTAGTCAGTGAATTGGAATAATTGAATTTGAAAAGTCTCGAGGAGAACGAGAGTTCTGGTCTCATAATCGATGAATTTTTGTATTTAAATATATCTGCACTTTTAAAGCGCAGCGACATCTGTGAAGATATAAATAATTCTTCGTTACTACAAATAGTAAAGTACCGCTCTGATCGGTAAATTTAGGTTATTTTTTTCCAATTTGAATTGAGTGTCGGTAATGTAGATTTTTGCAACTCCTAAAGTTCGAAATTTTTCTAAGACATGCCCTTAATAAGATACAATTAAGAGGATGGAATAGTGGGGAAATCTACATTACCGACATTAGCGTACTTATTAATTATTTTAAGAAAAATAATGTAAAATTTAGCAAAACCCGA
>JAPYZE010004516.1:0-17815 GCA_030522805.1 Leptomastidea abnormis
ATATATAGTGAACGTCACGAGCGTACTACCTACTACCAGCAGCATTAACAGCAGTGTAAGTAGTGTGTGTATGTGTGTTCAGTCATATATACAACATCAGGAGGGAAAAGGCAAGCACATTTATGTGTGTGTAGGTACTGCAAGTGAGATACTGGTGAAAGAGAAAGAGATAGACTGAGCGAACGGGGAAGAAGGGGAGGGGGCGAAGGTGATAGAGAAGGGGGTGGGTGGATGTATATATAGATATATAAATGTGCCTTTACGTGATGGTGTGGTGTGCGCCGTCGTGTGCTGACTGCTGCAGCAGGAAAAAGGAGCGACGAGGAGGAGGAGAAGAGGGGGGAAGAAAAGAGCTCACTGAGTATAGTAGGAGAAGGGAAGTCGACTTGGAGCGATGGTCGTCGGTATCAGCAGTAGCAGCAGCAGCAACAGTGAACAGCAGTAACAGCAGGCACAGTGAGCAAACGTCGTCCGTACAGTCATCATTGCGCTTACACATAAACTCATACATATAGGTATACATATAGGATGTAGTATGTATATTAGAGAGTGAGAGAAGACTGCAGCATATCTCTTTCTCTCGCTCGATCAGCTCTTTTCCCCGCGCGCCTGCATTTTCATCCTGTTTGCTCTCGATTTTCGCGGCGAACCGCTCGGCAGCAGCGACAGCGACAGCGGCTGCATTATAGTCCTCCGCGTCATGCAGCAGCAGCAGCTTTGTAATAGTGGAGCAGCAGTCTCAAACGGTCAACCGACCTGTCTGCATCATTTACTGCATCTGCACTTACTACTACTGTCGCTGCTACTGCACGTGCAGCTGCAGCAACGTCGACACTCATCGGAAAGGTCGCGCTATGAGGAAGTGCAGTTGTAGTAGCGGAGCAGCTACATTTATTGCATTGACTACCAGTTATAGTAGTAAAAGAAGCGCGTCAGTGCAACAACTTATACTACTACGGTATTGGACGCGATGACGCCGTGTTATTATTATTATTATTGGTTCTTCAGCTCTAGCTGATGTATATCATCACCAAGTGTTTTGATAAACTGATAAAATAGTTTATAAAAGTGTATGTGCGTTATAGTGTGTTACAGTGTTAAAGTGTATGTATTTATAAATACAAATATTGTATATTTTAAAATAGTGCGAGAATTAGTTTTTTTTTTTTTTTTGTTTTATAAATAATTGAGAAGAGTACTACATAGGTGCACGTTATTAAAATGAACGCGTTTCGCTCGAGTGGTTTATACCAGATGCGACTAAGCGTCGAGGAGTCAAAACGTTCCCGCGCAAGGCTACTCGCAGCAAGATCGGTTGACTCGACCTTTTTACCGCTACAGGATTCTTCTTCTTCTTCTACTTCATCTAACTCCAACTCCTCGTCATCTACCGAATTGGTAACAAATGCCAGGGATGAAGATTATTCGCCAAGAAAGAAACAACAGCAACAGCAGCAGCAGCAGCTGGTGCTCAATGATTGGAAATGGTAAATCGAACGATATGTGAAAAAAAAAGAATATTGCTGTTGTTATATGGCTTTTATTTTTTTAATTTTTAGAGAGTAGGGGATTAGCGTTAACCACTGTGTATTATCGTGGATATCTTTTTTTTTATTGGCAGAAAAGTAGAGCAACGATCTTCAACTTGAGAATCTAGCAAATAATCTTCTTACTCCTACTTGCTGCAATATTTATCGGGATGTTATATGTTTTAAAAGAGTTTGTTTGTGTGTATATCTGTGTGTGCGTGTTGTATATATATATAGAGCCTAATTAGGCTTCGTTTTAAATGAGGAGAAAGAGAAAGAGAGTAAAGTGGTTGTCTTTTTGACTTGGACACAGCTGCTGCTGTTGGAAGGAGAGACATGATTTTTTGGGGTCTGTTCTTATATTCTACCGGCGAGTTTCTACTCTTTCTCTTTTTCTCTCTCTCTCTCTCTCTCTATCTTTCTCGGATAAGCAGCGTAGGAGGAATAGAGATTGTATGGGTGTGTACGTGTATGTGTGTGTGTGTGTGTGCTCCGAAATTGGGCAGTAGCGCAAGCGTTGTGAAACATGGAGTGTTGTGTGGTTATAAGAGGAAGTGAACGATCGTGAATGGTCACGGTTTATTGGCCTCGTCAGTCTTCTTGGATTATCATGATGATGATAATGATGATGATGATGACGATGATGATAGTTTAAGACTTAAGTAGTGAAAACTAGAGAAAATTTTTTAGTACCCTTTAGACTTTAACTAAAGTTTTCTTTTTTTTTCTTCCTCTCTTTTTTTTACGAGAGAAAACGTAGGTGTAAACAATCGTTTTTTTAGTGCTTTTGCAGTTTCACCTCTTGCCAACTTTATGAACGGTATGAATTTGTTATTGAACATGTGGGTTAAGCTTTTATTTTTCTTTTTTACTTTTTTTTTTTTTAAGCAAAAAAAATTCAAAGCTGTCCAAGCGTAATAACGATTTTGTTCGGTTGAATTGAAATTGCTTTATATTAGGTATATGTGTATGTGCTTATACATACATATTATATGTACTTGGAACGATCGGTTTTCGGTATAAGTATAAACTCGATCTTTTTTCGATCTATGCGTTTACCGTATCAAGTTACATAAACAGGACAGGAGTCGGTTTTCACGTATGCGTATATAGGCACGCGCGTTTATAATATATGGCGTGCCAATAACTATGCTTGCTTCTTTTTGCTATGGAAAAACGAAGTCTTTAATGATGTATAGTGAAAAAGAGAGAGAGAGAGAGAGAGAGAGAGAGAAGTTGAAAAGTAGAAATATCACTTTTACCAAATCTGGGTTGACAGGTTATTTTATTTTAGATTTATTATTTCTTTTTTTTAAATTGATTTTCATATTAAATAATAAGGTTATTTAATAATGTTATTGTTTGGCTTGCGTGAGAATAAAGAATAAGATGCATTTAATTATTATTATGTTATGTTATGTAAGTTAAAAGTCTAACAAAAACGGAGTTTGTATATAAAAAATAAAATATCGAGCTGCAGCGTGAGAATTATCAAAGATTTATTGGAGAAAGTGATTTTCTCGTGGGCCTCTGCTGTTCTTCGAAAGTTTATCATATACCTTATACATTATATAACACATTCGCAAAGATGATACATATAATTTTACAATCTTATTTATAACAAAAATTATGCATTTTTTTGCATTTTTATTTTGGGCATAAAGTAATATAATACATAATGCATATAATCTTAAAAACGTTATGCAATTTAATCCTACCTAAATATGGCAATCATTTATTTTTTATTATAAAATATTAAAAAAAAAAAAAATATTGACCCGATTAACAACAATAATAAAAATAAAATCCTTGTATCCCTTTAAATTCTTAGCCTATTACATGCAATTTAAAAAATATTGTATTCTAAAGACATCAATATAAAAAAAAAAGAAAAGAAAAACTGTTTTGAAAAACGATAGCTCGCATAACTGACGGCTATTATAGAGAATCGATCTATATTGACCTTTTAGCTTCGCATTCCTCTAAATCCCTGAACTATCAAGTGTTTTGACTCATCCAGACAAAGCCTTATGTTTAAACAATTGATAAAAAAAATTATAAATATCTATAAAATAGAAAATGCACTCATCATATATGTATATTAATATAATAAATTTCTCTCTTTTTTTTCTTATTACAGCGAAGTAAGCATATCGTCGGCTCGGGCCTCGGTGATGGTCTACGACGACGTAAACAAAAAATGGGTACCTTCAGGCAGCTCGTCCGGTCTATCGAAGGTCCAACTCTACCATCATCAAGTGAACAACACCTTCCGAGTTGTCGGTCGGAAATTGCAGGATCACGAGATAGTTATGAACTGCGCGATCTTACGTGGTCTCAAGTACAATCAAGCGACCGCGAATTTTCATCAGTGGCGCGATAACAAGCAAATCTACGGTCTCAATTTTTCGAGTAAAGAGGACGCAGATGCCTTCGCCAAGGCCATGCTTCAGGCTCTCGACGTAAGTGCCTCTTTTTTTTATTTGTCACGACTTGTGCTTTATACTTGATGTGCAGCGCGTCTTTCTCTCTGGGCTTTTAACATCGCGTGTGAAAGTGTTTGTGCGGGTGTGTATGTGTATATATTATAGTACGTGAAACTAAAAATATTTTTCAGCCTTTCTTTCTATTTTTGAACTTTCGGATTTTATATCGGAACGTGTCTTTATTGTACTCGGGGGAAACGATATAGGTATAGGCTATTTGTCGTCGTTGTTTTGTTTGATTAACTTATGTAAGAGTTTATCGGTCGTTGTCAATTGGAATTACGAAACGAAACGTTTCTTTTATTTTTTTTTTACCTTCAATACCTACAACGGCACTTTTTTTCAAATCGAAATATTTGACTTTCCATGCATTTTTTTTAGAAGCTTATTTCTATCAAAGAAGCTTTCTAGAAGTTTTGGGGTATAATATAGTCTTAAAATACAGTATACGCGACTGCTCGTTCGTGTTAAAAAGAGTACTTTTTTTCTTCACTTTTTTATTATTTTATTTTCGGCTGGTATACGGAAAAAGCATGTATATAAAGCACTTTGAAAAGAAAGTTTTGTAAACGTTTCTTTCAACGTGAAGAAAGTTTTCTGTATACAAATCTGACTCGAATAAAGAATTTTTCGTTTTGCTTTTTTTTACTTTAGATAATTTTACACTTTTGCTTAAAAATTTTTTATTTTATGTACTCTTGAGTTTATACCTTGTGTAAACAAAATTTTTGCGACTTTCAGTTAAAATAATAATGAAAAAAATACAACTTTTAATTTTTTTTTTAATAATTAAATTGTCGCTTTAACCAAGATTTTAAATGTCTTTGTTAAAAAAAAAAAAAAAAAGAATTTGTGATAAATTTAGAGATCTAACTAAACATCACAACTTATCTGAACCATCAGTCTCATCCACAAAAAAAGAGCCAACAAAACTTAATCTCCTTACGGTCCTTAAAATTCCTCCTCCCAGTGTGTCCTATATAAATCACCTAATTAGGCTGACTTTCTTACATCCCCAAAAAAACCATCATCCCAACTCGTTAACAAAAATTCCAACGCGTAACCATCATCATCATCATCATCAAGACAAAATTTCGACGAAATCATTGATTAATTTCGCGAACTACACTAATTAAGATCCCCCTGATCCTGTCAATGACACTTA
The DNA here is from genome assembly GCA_030522805.1 of Leptomastidea abnormis. Lineage (NCBI taxonomy): Eukaryota > Metazoa > Arthropoda > Insecta > Hymenoptera > Encyrtidae > Leptomastidea > Leptomastidea abnormis. The sequence continues at coordinate 5,181 of JAPYZE010004516.1, forward strand.
AAATCAATTACAATCAATTTTTTTTTTTGTCCGACGTAATTTTTTAGGTGCTGAGCGGTAATGGTACGACGATACCACGGAGCATCGGACCAGGTCCAGTTACTCAGCAGCAGCAGCAACAGCAGCAGCAGCAACAACAACAGCAGCAACAACCACTGCCCTATCAGCCGCAGCAAATCGTGCAGCAGCAGCCGAACACTCAGTACGATGAAGATATGGGTTATCGGTATGAGTTGTCCGTTTGTTTTTGACTTCCGTGAAAATTTCAATGTGCCGCGAGAGAGAGAAAGAGAGAGAGAGAGATAGACAGAGGAAGAGAAATACATAGTGATATGAGTTGAGATGAGAAAAGTTGAGAAAACGTGTGTATGTGCAGTATATGTCGATTGAAAGGGACGATTTGCAATTTCATCGGCTCTCGAGTGTGTTGTAGTTCTGTGTGTGTATGTGCTGCATTCGCGGCTTTCTGAGAAACTAGGACTGGGCTGGGAGTCGTTTGAATACATATTTATAAATCGTTCGAATAAATATGTGTGTGGGTACACACCTATATACTTTTGTACGATGCTGTGTGGAACTTGGAATGTTTGCTGCATTGTTTGTTCGTAAGGCTTTCTTTTTTTTCTTCGATAATTTTTTTCCTCATACACGATGAATATGGATTATTTTTTAAAGCATGGCATTTACCTTTTTTTTATCTTTTCTTTATTTTTAAGAAATAGCATTTGCCATTTTTTTCTGTTTTTGTTTAAGAATAAAAAAATTTTTAATAGCAATGCTAATTATTAATTTTATTGCATATTTCGCAAAAATAAATAATTTAATTATTAATATTGAACAATTTTTTTTTTTTTTAATTACCAGTTTGATAAAAGTAATATATATACCTAACTCTTTCTCTCTTGATTTAGAATGTTAAAAAAAAATCATCACTTAGAAATAAATATAAACAATGATATAATTAATTTTTTTTCTCCGCAGAACCATGACGAGGGAGGACGTGGCTATAATTCAGGAGCGCAGGATGTCCCAGCAGCAGAATCAAGGTGAGCCAATATAACTCCACTAATGTAAAAGTCCTCTGAAAATCAAAAATCTGACTTTTCCGCTCTCTCGACGCCTCAAAAGCTTTTCCTCATCTTACCTGTGGAAGTCGACCCAGAAAAGTATTGATAGCTCGTGGTGGCAGTGGTGGTGGTGGTGGTGGTAGTGAGAGGTTCTGTAATATACATCAAGCTCTCTTTTTTCCTCACGCGTTCAACCTCCAACTCGTACATTATCTGCAATGCAGATTCCCCGAGCCTCGTGCAATTTTCACGTGTTATCCGGACGTCGCACTTGTTACCAAGCCCCTCTCTATACTCACTTACACATACACACACACACATACACACTCTCTCTCTATCTCTCTTTACCTATACTCTTCGTGAGAGAGCGTACTTTTACAAATGCAAAGCTCGCAAAGCTCCACCACCGGCTGTGCATGATGAATATTGTAAATGCTTGGTTGGAAGATCGCTCGAAGCAAGTAAAACGTGTATATATAGAGGGCTAGAGGATACGATGGTAGGCTGAATTTTCTTCAACCACTCGAATATCGAAAATCTGATTATTTATGTAGTAGTACTCTTTGACTTAAACGTCACCATCTACATATGCCCCCTACGATTACATTGCTCTTTACGTGAACATTATTTTGTAATGCTGGCGGCGGTAAAAGTAGCGATACATGATGAAGTTGTAATGAGTGTCGGCGGCGCAAGACTCGATTGAATTTCTGGGTCATGAAATATCCGGCGTGTGCTCTCTTGGTATTATTTATCGTAATCATATCAGCTCGCTCTTCGTAATTATTTACCACGGATACCCTAATTGACCTCGAATTAGTATGTCCGCTCGTTATTGCAACTGATACTAGACTGTATATCAAAACCTTTCATTATCAGTAGTTTGATTAGTTTTTACTCTTGATATTTTAACATAAATAAAAAAAAATTGTATACATACATATTAAGAGTATGTAACGTACTAAATTTTAAAATTTGTAAAATCAACAGTGAGCAATGGCCTGAACGCAATATCGCCGAGCTGTCCATCGAACATGAACCAGCAGCACACCACCCGGCCAGGGAGCGATGCCACAGCAACTGCCACCGCAGCAACAGATGCCACCCGCACCGCCACTTCAGCCGCCCATAGCACCGCCAGCTCCACCTTGTCCGCCCTCGATGATGAACTTCCCCGGGTCCATCGCACAACAGTACGCGCAGTCGCCCCAGTCCCAGCAAGCGCCGTCGCCAGGGGTTGGAGGCATATACGGGACGACCGGTGGCCAGCCACAGCAGCAGCAGCAGGCTGGTACGCCACAGCAGCAGGGCCCCCAGGCAGCCTCGTACAATCCGGTGCAGCAGTACGCCCCGGCCAACCAGTACGGTAGTCGCGCCTCGCTTAACAGCCAGTACGCGACGCTGCCGAACGCCGGCCAGTACGTGAGCCAGGGGCCCTACGGTCCGGTCGTATCGCAGCAGCCCCAGTCTCAAGGCCAGCCACTGCAGGCGGCCGCCGGTAGTCCCGTAGTCCACAACCCCTACGGCACGCCCGTCAATAGCGTCAATCAGGCCTACGCGACGCACCAGCCCGTCACCTCACAGCCCGCCGAGGTTAACGCTTATGCTCCCGTTGGCAGTGTCGTCGGGAGTGGCATGCCCGGGCTTGTCCAGGCCCAGGTCGCGGCTCCACCCCCACCGCCCCCTATGGCTCCGCACATGCAGCTGCAGAACGCTACTGCCGCTGCAGCGGCCCCACCTCCGCCTCCGCCTCCACCCGTACCCAGTGCCGGTGTTGCGAGATTGAGTCTGGACGACGCTCCGCCAGCCCCCGACATGAACTCTCTCGCCGCGGCACTGCAAGCCAAACTCAACAAGAAAAAACAGGTGAGTCTCTACTTTTTTTTATACTCTATATCATTTTTAATGAATTTTGCTATTTTCTAAACTTGTCAATTTGATCCTTTCTTAAAACTGTACTCAATGCCTATTCGCATTATTTCCAACTGTAATCATTAAAAAAAAATTGCGACTATAGTTGTTTTTACAAACGTTGCAACACAACATGTACATAGAATGCAAACATTTTTAGCATATTGTAATTAAAAATGTTAGCTTCATGTATACAATTCACCTTAGTATCTCGCTGGAGGTTTGTGAAATTTTACAACACTTACTAATGAAATTGGCTACCATGTGAATATGTAATAATAATGCGAAAAGAAATGTAAAATTTCACAAACTTTCCCGTAGCTTTTTCACAGCTTGCACTCTTGGAAGTTGCAGGTAATATTCAACATTTCTAAGGATATGCCATTACCATTACTTTATTCATATACGTATACATATACTTTCATTAATCATCTTTCTACCTTTGTGCCGTGAACAGCATAAAAGGTTCATCTTTTATATTTTCGTTCATTTTTTTTCGTACTCTACTCCATCCTGAAAAAAATTAAAAAATTCGCCTTATCTCTTAGGTTTAGCTGTCATTCAGTTCTACATTTCATTTTCTCATTCACGTCGTGTAAAACTAGATAAGCATCACGTCCTTGTTCTATTTACTTTTTTATCACATCTTCACGTCATTATTAAACCTCAAGTTTTAATGACAAAACTATCTCGCTAAGTACTTACTCATGCTTTAATTTAAAGTAACATTGCTTCTTGTTTTTTTTTTGTCTCTTTTGTTTTAATGAAAAAAAAAACAGCAATCGCAACCAGTTGAGAATAGTGGCTCAAGCACGAGCAGCAGCGGAAGCGGAAATTACGGGACGCTGGGCCGCAGTAGTGGTGGTTGTGGAGGCGACGGTCCTTCTGCTATGATGGTCGAAATGGCAAAGACTCTTGCTCGTAGACGAGCTGCAGTCGAGAAAAAACAACCCGACCAGACTCCGGTAAGTTATTCTTATTTTCGGCCCCTTCCCCCTTTGTTTTACGATGAATAATATTTCTTGTGCAGTAACGGTTAATATTCAATAATGGATTTGAACGCAAAGAAAATATATTAAAAAATTTTGAATAGAAATAATTTATGAAAATAAACTAACTGATTACCTTTTCAGGAACCCGAAAGTTCACCCGATAAAAAATCGTGGGACAAGAGCAATTCCTCGATCTCAAGTAGCACTAGCAATAATAAATTCTCAAATGGCGCCGAGTCACCAAAAGCACATCGCAAAAGGTTCGGTTCAGCGTCTGAAGATACTTTGCTGAAAGTCAATGGGGTTAACGACGGGCAGTCGATCACCGCACAAGAAATGGAGGCTTTCAAAACGGAACTTATGAAGGAAGTTCGGAAGGAGTTCCAGAAAATTAAGCAAGAAATTATCGATGGTAATAATTTTATTGAAAATATCTTCACAAATAATTACATTAAATAGTTATAACTGTTTCACATCTAAAAACTGTAATTTTGTTTTTTTCATTTTGTATGAATATATTTTAATTTTAATTTCAGCTGTAAAAAGTGAACTGAATAGAAGATAAAGGTGACAGAGGCAAGAAGTGGTTACAAATAAATGAAGAGAACTAGCTAATGACGAGAGAGATTTGACTAGATAGTTCAATCGAATCATCATCGACAAAAACACACACACGTGTGTACGCAAGTTTTTATTACGCAATCGCGAATACAGTGTAGTTATATCCATGTATATCAGCCATTTGTGTGTAAGTACGATAATCTAGCTTGATATTATTGTATCACGAGAAAGACGAACGCGGGCTCGTTGCATTTAAAAGTTATAAGAAGTAAATGAGAAACAAAACGTCGTCTGCGATACGAGTTTGTCAAAGACCAAATGGCATTTTGAATTTAAAAAACTTTCCTATTTATTGCACAAACTTTTATTATGTACCTTTTTTCAAATGTACTGCTTGAAAATAATGAAAATTTTGACAGTTTTAAACGTGAAATACCAAAATCTTTGACAACTCGTATCTTCTGTGATTTTAAAGTGACACGAGCTTTAGTTGGATCAAATGAGTGGTGCACGTAAAAATGCGCAACACGCACAATAAAAGTGGACAATCTCATTGACCGGTCTATATTTAAAAGACATGAATTTACTCTCACTGCCGATCAACGTGTTTATGAATACTCACTCAGTTGATATTGCAATTTGCGGTCCATGCACTTTTTTAAATAATTGAGCAATTTAAAAAATTGTCATTCACTAAAGTATTTATACATATGTCAAACGTTTTTTAAGTAATGCGTATGCTGCTTCTAATATCTTATAAATTGTTTTGATAAATCATTAGTTTTTTTTTCTAGTATTTTGATATTATTGTAGGAATAACAATTGTGACTTTGTGTAAAGTTATACATTTTAAATTATATTTATTAAAATATTAATTCGAATTCGGAATGACAATGCTCAATATTTTGTAGCACTTAATAAAATAGAAGAGGTTTTTTAAATGTAATTCGTCGAATTCTTAAAACCTTTCTTGTAAAATTCAACTTTTTCTATTGTAAACATGTACAGAAAATTTCGACTAATTTTTGCAAGCAATTTCGTGGCGTTCATAGACATTCCGCATGTTTAAATTTATTCATCTCAATAATTTGTGTGTTTGGTAATGCATATTAACGGATGTATTGACATTCCGCGAAAAGTTTCATAAATTAACAAATTGACGCCTCTTGATAAAATTACATCAAGCCGTATGAAATTTCTAGGTCATTGAGCATTATGACGTCAATTTCGTTATTTTGAACTTTTTTCGCATTGATATTTTTTTTTCTTATTAACGTATTCACGCGATTGCAATTGAACTTTTTTATAATGATCGCCACGATATTGAGATTTTACGTGTTTAATGCATTTTGCCCACTTTTTATTCTTAGTGTGACTATAAAAATTTTATTAAGTTTTCTCAATTCGAAAAGTGAACAAAAATAATGAGGCAACGCGATAACAATTTACATTTCCGATAAAAAATTTTTTATAAAAAAAATCATTTTGCATAGCATTTATGTAAAATAAATCGTGAATTTCTTAAAATTTTATACATTTGTCGGAAAAAAATAAAAATTAAAAAAAAAAAAATTAAACGTAATTAAATTTCAGAAATTGCAACTTGACTGATATAATAAGGGATAAGTTAAAAATTTGTAACGCATCAGCTTGTAGCACAAGCTAACAATGAATTAAACTGTAAGAACAAGTATGTGACTCTACTAAAGTATTTTGTCTCGCGACGATTTTCCGGAAATTGAAGCGGGAGTATAATATATCTGCGCTGTCGTCGTCCTTGAACGCTTGTTCTCGAGCTTCCACCGACTTTTTAAGCAATTTAAACGCAGTTGCAAAGTGGAATTCATCTCTTGGTAATTGTTATCGTTGAATATCGCGAAATTATGACAGGTAAAATAGCTAAGCGTAGATATTCCACTTTACAGCTAAAAATTCCTTCTTCAATAGTAAGGACATTTCGAGATGGCGAATTTTCTAGTCTAGACACGACGAACAATTAGTACGCGAGTAGTTTCATTGGTGGAAATCGACGAAGCGTCTCAAATGATTAAACGATTAAATTGTAGTTGTTAAAAATGGATGCAGAAATAAAGTGATTTGGGTGTGAAGCGCACCGATTATGAAGGCGAGTGAAATAAGGGAAGAGAAGGTAGACAGTTGTCTTTCAATTCCGAGGAGAGAAGGCAGAGATAAGCTCGAGGGTGAAAAGTATAAGATTGAAAAATAAAAAATAATAAATAAGTAAGTAAAAAAAAAAAATAATGAAAAGGCGATACGAAAAAAGTTTACTTTTTTCGTCTTTTTTTATACTTTTTATATATTTATATGGATTATACAAATTAAATAAGGCGCTTCTTTAACGCTTTTGTATTTTATTTTGCGTCCTTTAATCGAGCGATGAATTATTATTTGCTTCTCTTCGAGAAAAAGACAGTAGCAAGAAAAGAAAAAAAAATATTAAAAGTAAATTAGAGGCCAGACCATTCTCTTTCCGAACAAATTGTCAAGTGATTATTATTATAATTTTGTGGAACGTCCGTGAATGTTTGTAGTTGTATCTCCTGCTTCTTCGTAGCGTATTAATTTTTTTTTTTATTGATCTTTTTTGTAGCGTCAATCTAATCCCAGGTTTATATTATAATAAATATTCTTTAACCTTTATGTTGACTTCACGCGCAGTTTGTCCTTTTGTAAATATATGATTCTACATGGGCTCTTCCAATACGATATATTTATTTTTGATTCTACTATTTACAAGTTGATAGGCCGACGCACTGTGTAAATTTTTAATGGGGCCAATCGTAGCCTTCTTTCTGCAGCTTATCTCCTTTATCGTCACTGGATTTGGAAAATTTTTTATTGATACTTGGTAAAAAAACAATGAGCATATTGTTAACCAAATTTGTCAAACTTTGCATGTGATAGGGAAGATAAAACTGTAAATAGAAGCGAGACGATTGGCCTGTACTTGTTGCATCTCGGTGAATTTTGCGAAAAAAAAATATAAAAGAGAAAATACACGACAAAAGTAAGGATAAAATAATTAAAATATTGAAGGAAAAAGAATAACGTAAATAATTATTAAGAATTAACAATGATGGTAATATTAATGAAATAAAAGTGAAGCAAGAAAACAGCCGCCGGGGGAAGAAGTTAGTATTAAAATAGCTGCATTTATACAGTATAATGATTATAAACGAAAACGAGTAAGGTTTATAATAGACATTAAGTAGGACTACTACATTTTGATGGACCTAAAACAAGCGAAGCGATACGAGTATTAGGAATGCTACAGGATAGAACAAAAAAAAAAAAGAAGGAATAAAACGAAAAATTTTTACTTTTTTTTTTCGTTTTTTCTGATTTTTTTTTTCTTTCTTCAATTGCTCTACACTTTGTGGGGGTCTTTCTCACGGCGAAAGTTACTGGCGTTGATGCCTGCAAATGCTGATGAACGGGATGAAAAACAAAAAGAAAGAGAAAAACGCTCTCAGACGTGGACTGCAAGTCAGCGGTTATTGAGAACAGTATTACCAAAGAATTTTTTCTTAACAGTCTTTTTACATTTGAAAAAGACTTGTGATTTATTGTAATTAAAAATAAAAATTAACGTGTTACGAGTTTTTTATATACTGAAAATCGTATTCTAAAAACCGGATGCTGTTTTTAAATTTATTAATACAAGGGGTGTATTAAAAAAAAAAAAAAAAAAAGAAAATTGTACATTACGTAAGACTTATTTATTATACAAAACATACTTATTGGAGCAATAGACTTCATGTGTGCTTCATACTATTATTTGACAAATATCGTATGGAGTATACAATCTGAAAATTATTTAAATGTGAGACTAGAAAGATGAATTGTTTTTTTTTTCTTTCTTTGTATGATGAGATTAGTAAGATTTTGAAAATCAGTATTTTGTCGGTACAAAAGAGAAAGGCTCGCTTATACGTATAAAAAGCCTACGATTGTCGTTTTTCTATCAGTCCACGTTTGATGCGTTATACCGCCCGTGCTCCTATTATAATATGTGAATGCTAAATTGTGAATTGTACTTTGTATATCAAACAAGTTGAATCGCGCGAGTTGACAGTGTCGTTACTCGGATTTTTTGAAAATTAATTAAGAAATAAAATTAAAATTATAAGTATAGGCCAAGCGAATACAGCGAGAAAAAAAAAAGAGGAGAAGGAGAACGAAGAGGAAGTATATAAAATTATAAGTATAAGCCAAGCACATTGATTATTAAGAGCGCAATTATCGAAAGGCATTCTCGTGTGTAAATGAATGACAAACAGATAAAATAAAATAAAAATAAAAACAAATGGAAAATGTATATCTACGCAAGTTATTGTCGGTAATTTATTGAGATAAAAAGAAATGGAAAATGATACTGAATTACATTTGATTTGTATAACGATATGATGATTCCTCTTTGAAATAGTTATAATTTGTGGAGTTATTTAAATTTTTTTCTTTTTCAATAAAAACTGGCTTTTCAAAAATTACATGTTAATCGTTTTGGTATTATTCTATATTATCCTGGACCTACTTAACATTTACTAAAATTTAAATTGTAAAAATATTGAAAAAAAATTGTTTGTCAACAAATTTTATGACGATATCTAAGACTGTGAAAACATGCATCAAAATTTTACCAACAACAGAAATATCAATATTGGCTAATATATTTTTCATAACTTTTTTATCGTTTATTTGTTTGTTTTTTTTTATTTTCGAAAAATAATGCAATATCAATAGCTTAAATAATAAACGAAAAAAGCAATAAAAAATTTACTTGTTTTAAAATAGTAAAGCAGTTCAGTTCTATAAATATCTTACTTAAAAAAGGTCAATTCAGCAGCTTTATAACATCAATCGGATTTTATCGATTTCAAACCGATCGATAATATTTTTACCACCGTCTCGCCAATCTACAAGCAAACCAAAATTTATACCGCTTCTCAAATTTATATTCAACCAACATTATAATGTTTGTTTGCTGAAGCTTTACACAAACCACCTTGATATATATGTTTCTTTGAAGCTCCCATGAACAACAAATCGAGTCTTTCGAAAATCAAAAATCCTTGGCATCGTTTTCAAATTAATAGCTCATAACTTAACATAGCTTACATTTAGTTTATATGTTATCGCAACACATAATAAACCACGAATTTAAACATAAAAAAAGAAAGAAAAAGAAAAGTGTAACGTGCGATTTTCTTTCTTATATCACCATGACGTCATACTTATATTGTTTATATGCCTTAAGCGCACTTTATATATTAAGAGACGAATAGAGTACCAACGCGCAAAAGGCTTCTTTCTCATCTTTTTTTCGCCCGTTTCTTAAAACGATGTGAGAGCCAAATAAGCTTGTTTTACCATTTAATTTTTTTTGTTCTCCTTTTTTTTACATCGCGCTATAATTGACGGTTTCGTCAGCGCCGTAAAAAGTATGACGCGAGAACGCTTTTATATCGTCCAATACAAACCAAATCATTCTGCAGCTCGACCATTATAATCGGGGTTCATCTAAGAGTTTATTTTGTTCTTGATTGAATTTTTGCTTTGAAATGTACTATAATGTTTTTTATGTTATTCGCATTTTGATTAATGTAATTTATTTTTATTATTTGTTTATTTATTTATTTTTTTGTTATTGTTTACAGAGTATTTCATTATAAATCTGAATTCCCAGGCATATAATTCTCTTAATGATCTTTAAAGAATTTTTTTTCCAAATTTGAATTTTAAATGATTTTTTAACGCATACCACGATACCCAACTTGCTAATTGACTTATTTTCGTTAAATAACAACGTGTCATACAGAAATTCTTCATTTGTAGCATTAGATTTTTTGAGTTTCTCTTCTCCAGTTTATCTATTCTAAAAAAATTTAAATGCTCCAGTTGAAAAAAAAAAAAATTGTAAAAAGTTTTGTTGTACGAAATCTAAAAGGACGTAAAGCATCAAAACTGAAATTTTGGTGTCCTCATTACATCAGAATACCCACCCCCTAGCCTACCTTTTTTCAACACACACATACAAATGTCAACTGGCTTACCTATTTTCTCCTCGTTTTCCCATCCCACTTCAAACTTCCCCGGTATTCTCACACGCATATTACGTGGAGAGCAAGCTGCGTATATATATATATATACCTATATCTATACCTACCTCAATATAAACGCGGATCGATAGCAGACGACAGGACTGCGCGGGCGCGCGATATATATGTATATGTATATATTTAAAGTGGCCAACGCACGTGCTCATAATATGTGCATATAGTAGAAACGCACACTGATCCTATATTTTTACATATATCGAAGACATGTCTTTTTTCATACATGTTCTGAACTGCTGGACTGTCAAAAATCATAAGACTACACTATCCATCAGCAGCAATACGAAAGAGAGAGAATCTGAAGTGTAATGGGTTTAGCTAGTTATAATTACTACCTATTGCTCACTATACTGAAATGAAATGTTTCATGAAATAAGATACATAAGGGAATAGGTATTACCTCATAGGTACCTATAGGGGTAAGTGGGGCTATACCAGAACGGGGTAAAACCAGAAATCGAAGATTGCATAGGAACGAAACGGTATATAATCAAACCAAACTTTGGGGGCTTGTTTTAGGTAATACTACGAAGTAATTTCCCCAAGAACTAACTTATTTGATAACATTCTCGATTTTCTACGAATTTTTTTCGTTTTTGAACATCTGCGACGTGATTCGCTGACGTAAGCTATTACGTTTAAACAGAGCAGATTCGGGTTGCGCATCATAGATCAATTTAAAGTACTACTTCTAACGAGTATTTTGTGCCTCCGACGGTCTCTCTAGCTTTATTCCTTCCTGAGATATTTACATTTTAAGCAATGTGCTTTTTCGGGGCTATACCAGAAACTCCATGTTAAAGATAGGCCAGCTGCTATATGATTTTAACATGAAAAAATCATAACACTTAAAAAATTGGTGAACTTCGAATCGCTGTAACTTTGGATCTAAAGCACCTACAACGACGCTCGGGGGCTTAAAATTTTCGGTAAAGTGTCTAGTTTAAGAATGTGATGAACATTTAGGTCTAGTATTTAATTTTGATGGTTTAATTTCGTGATTCTGGTATAGCCCCGCAAATTTTCTGGAAGTAGACCATGGGTGGGTGGTAATACCAGAGAAAAAGGCGTTTTTACGAGATTTAGAATTAAATAAAAACTATTGCATTTAGCTAATCGGGACAAAGTGGATTTTGTAGCTAAGGGGCATACCTTTTAAGCCTTTTTTGCCCCGAATGAAAATATGAAAAAACAAAAAAGTTACAGACAAAATAAAATCGCTTTTCTGGTATAGTTTACCACTTTCCCCTATACCTATAGGTATCGCATATCTGTTTGTTCCGCAAGAAAGAATGTACAAGTCCCTGCTCTTGATCAAGCAAATAAAATTAAGGTAATTTAGCCTAAGGACCGGCTATCAAGTATCTCGCGTGATATATTTTCATAATCATCATCATAATAATAAATAATAATAATCAAGCGGTATAGCGCTCTCACACACCTTAATCGATTTTTCGGTTTATCCGAAAAGCAAATAAACTCTATAATATATCTATTGGAGCTTATCAGAGACCAAAATAAACAAACAGCCAGACACACGTATAGATATAGGTATATACAGTTGAAAAATCTAAATTATTCAAGCGTATAGTGTCGGGAAAAGGGAAAAAGAAAAGAAAATGCAAGATCAATATAGGTATAGGTATATGTATATATAGTTACCGCAGTGTTACACGTTACGCAGCGTTACATGTGTGCCTTATCAAATTCCCGAGCGTTATCAGCTTCCACTATACATAATATAGAGTAGTTAGTTGTGGGGGAAGATGACATTACACCTATATTATATTGGAAAATGAAAAGAGAGCAGAGAGAGAGAGAGAGAGAGAGAGAGAGAGATGTAAAGGTGTGATAAAGAAAGATAGATTGATAAAGAAAGCAGAAAGAGAGATAAAGAGAAAAAGAGAGTGTAATCGCGATAGTAAAGTACTTCGAGCTTGCCGCTTTAGCGTCTGCTCTCACTATTA
>JAPYZE010004517.1:0-13407 GCA_030522805.1 Leptomastidea abnormis
ATCATCAGAAACATGTATTATATATTAAAAAGTAATCACATTGAAAACGTATTAAAAATTCGGGAGGTATAATCTTTTGGTACACTTACATATTTGAAACAGCTTTCCTTTACTAACATGAACTGCAGTTGAATTTCGCGCATTTGGCAAATTGATATCTGCTCCATACTCAAGTAAAAGTTCAACAAATTCATCCCTGCTCTTCAATTGTTTTCGACATAATATGTGAAGTGCAGTATCTCCTGGCCAAATAGTCGAACAAAAGTTTATCTGTTTATTAACGTCAACTCTAGCTGCCAACTCCTTTTTGACCATAGTCAAATCTTGGACGAAACAAGCAATCTGCAATCTTGTCAAACCCAATTTCTCGTGCATATTTTCGCGATAAAATTTTTTGTCAGACCTCAACATCCGATTAAAAACCGTATCACACTGATATTCCAAAGCAATGTAATATGGCGTGATACCAGTTGAATCTGGTATATGGGGATCAGCTTCGAAGGATAGCAATACACTAACCAGATCACAATTTGTCGTACAGGATAGATGAACCGCGATGTGTAAGGGTGTTGATCCAGCATTAATGAGGTTATGTTTGCTCGATAATCTCCATGGAAAATCACATAACGTAGGTAAATTTGGATTTGCCCCATTTTCCAGTAATAGCTTGACTGCTTCGGTATTATTTACAGCACAAGCTATATGAAGATGGGATAAACCATACCGATCTACTGAATTCCTTGGGTTGTGATGATGATGATCTAAGATTCTTGTAACAGCATCGATTTTCATTAATCTAAAAGCAAGATGCAATGGACTCATGCCATTGGCATCATGATTTATAAAATTGACTTTACGAGTTAAAATTATTGACATGGGACCATCAAATACAATTGCTAAATGAAGCAAACTGTATCCAGGAAATATCGGTGCATCAAATGGCATGATGGTATGTACATTATCGAAATTTTGCTCTAAATAATTATCAAATGTATCATAATTATTCATCGCTACCAGTGCTACCAATAAATTGGTACCATTTGAAAATTTCAATTCCGATAAACGATACAGCCTTTCCTCCATTAAAAATAAAATTACATAATCCAGATCAAATTTTCTCAAACAAATGTCAAATGGAGTTATGCCATTGACATCTTTAGCCAAAATATTCGCTCCTCTTTTCAATAAAAACATTATCGAATCGAAATGAAAATGAGCTGCAAAATGCAGTAAAGTATATCCGGGACAAAACGATGACTCCAAATTCAGAGGAAAATCTATATCTGTACCTTCTTCTAAATATATATAATTACCTAATATGCAATTTAAATGTAAACGATCAAAACCAACATCATCAGGTAGACAAAACAAATTGTTTCTCACTGCATCTTGTAAAAATTCAAACATCTGATCATTTTCTTTCAAGCAGTTATCCTCCATAAGTGTTTTGATAAGTAAATGCAAGGGTGTCATGCCATTCGCATCTTTGATTTTTAAATTTGCACCATTCGATAAGAGGAACTTTATTGTTTGAGGTTGGCAATATCTCATTGCAAAGTGTAAGGCTGTGTAACCAGCAAATTTTGGTGAATCATTATCAACTTGCTCGTTAACATCAACGTTGGATAATGCTAAGAAGTGATTAATCATATTCACGTGATTTGTCGAGCAAGCGGCATGAAAATGCGAGATACCATTTTTACAATGAAAATTTTGGTAATTTTTTATTGATGAATGGTAATGCAATAATTTATCGATATTATTGCCATTGAGAAAAGCTAATAAAAGTGGTGTGTAACTACTATCGTTTTGAATAGTTATATCAACGCCGCCGCGTTTGATTAATATATCGATGAATTTGTCATTTATAGGATTATAAAATTCAACGAGAAAATGTAATACTGTATTGCCTGAATACTCTGGATTTTTTTGACATATTAAACTGTTGGATGGTAATTTGTAGTTGACATCAAAATTATCACTTATGATTGCCTTGAAGTAAACATTTTTCTCACAATTCTTGGTGTCTATGTGATCTTTTAAAAGTTGATAAATTTGCCCTAATTTTTTGTAATTATCGTCTTCCATTTTAAAAGATGTCATTTTTGAAAATATAGTTATCAATTTGTCTCTTTTGAAGGAATTCTTTTCATTGATATGAACTTTTATAATTCTAAAACATTAAAAAGATAATTATTAGAATCTTTAATATTATTAATTGTACATAAAATATTTTCATAATTAGGGTAAACGTGCCAAACATCGCGGGCGTCCCTATTATTGCTGTTTTTGTATGTAAACCTTATGCGATATAATTATCAAATTTTTGTAGACAGAACTAAAGAATTAAGGCATAATTACATGTGATTTTAAAAAAATTTCAAAAAAAGAAGCTTTACTTAATTTATTATCAATCAATTTATAATTAAATTTTAAACATTTTTATATTTTTAACAAAGTTATTTCTAACGTTCTATTTACGAACAACTCCGTAATAATGTGTCCATTAAAATAGCTATTAAAATATAATATTAGAATAAAGTATAAGTGTAAGAGTTACATACAATAACATAAACCTTTTTTTATCAATATAACATTTATTTAAGAGTTTCATTTAAATTATTAATTTCAGCCTTAATTTTGGGAGTTTGATTTTTATGAGTTTCTACCAACGTGGCTGTTATGGATATATTTTATAAATTCGTTATTATTGTTAGATTTAAGGTGGTTCTAGCGTTTATTTTACCATGTATTTCGTACATCGTTATACAAGTGTTAGAAAACCATATTATCATATCACTTTTTTTTATCATAATAGCTTTAAAGTTATGAAAAACATATTTTTTTTTTGAAAATTCGTTAATGTTAAAAATTCCAGAAATTGGTAGTTTTCTAAAAAGTTAACAAACTGGAATCTTTGTCAATTTTCGTCTGATTTAAATGATTCAATGCTTATTTTGTTCGTCAGACAAAATAATGAGTTACCGTAAATTTTTTTTAGAAAACTCTGATGAATAAGTCAGAAAATGCAATTGTTTACATATTTAAAGTTTTTTTTTGTATTTTCGTGTAAACAATTGCATTTTCTAACTTATTTATATAAATTGAACGAAAATTGACAGAGATTCAGATAATTTGTCAACTTTTTAGAATACTACCAATTTCTGGAATTTTTAACAAAAAAAAAATTTTCAAAAAAATTTTTTTTTTCATTTTCAGGGCTATTACAAAAAACAAATGATATGATTATGAATATGATTTTCTAACACTGATATAATGATGCACATAAAAAATGCTAGAACAAACCATAGAAACATATCAACTCGTCAGCGCTTCGTGTTTATTTCAAGTTTGGCACGTCTTTTAGCATTTATTAGTAACAAATAATCAAAAACTTAAGATTTGACGCAACTTTTTTTAAAACTAAAATGTTTAATTTTTACAGAAATCATTATTTAGTCCCTTTTAACTTATATTTTATGTTTTTAAAAATTATTATTTTTTACAAAAGTTAACATTGCACAATAAAATATTGTATATTCATTTTTGCAATAGATGAAACATTTTAACAAGAGCAGAAACATAAAAGAAATATGTTTTTAATTTTCTTATTTTTTAAATAATTACGACACTTTTAATCACCATAAATTTTTTATATATTCTAGAAAGTTCCAACAACAAAATTATTAAAAAAAATATTATTTTACTAACGTAATTTTATTAAAACTACTGAGAAATGCATCTTGGATTTGATTTTGCGATAATTGGCACATTTACATCACAGGCATAATTTTTACACAACATTCAGTATTATATATCGTCAAACACTTACCATTACACGTTCCAA
Source organism: Leptomastidea abnormis (assembly GCA_030522805.1). Classification (NCBI taxonomy): domain Eukaryota; kingdom Metazoa; phylum Arthropoda; class Insecta; order Hymenoptera; family Encyrtidae; genus Leptomastidea; species Leptomastidea abnormis. The sequence goes on from JAPYZE010004517.1 coordinate 3,848, forward strand.
AAGGCATTTATGGCGTCGAATGAGCCTAAAAAAAATTAGGTTATAGGTTCCTCATGGAAAACGTTTGTTATTATTCCAGTACAGATGAGCCATCTATTATACATATTAACTGCGGTTTTAGCTATAAAAACTGTAAATAAATAAAATTTAACTGTTTGACGGGTAAGAAAATATAATTATAACAATTTTAATGTTTCTAATGTGTGTGTTTACCGTTATCGCTGGCATTTTTTTCTATTGGTGACACACAAAATATATGTTTGTACAACATGAATCACAATAATTCTTAAAAAACAACTCTGTTATGTTTTTATTTTTAATTTATAACGATATATAGAAAAAAACATATTGAAATAAATTTAAAAAAAGGTGAATTAATATATAGTCAAAACGTGAATATGGAATACTAACAATGTAACAATATACGTATACGCACAAACCTGTACCTTGCGTGGAACAGCACGAAACAAAAAACTAGGGCTTTTCTACATAGCTTTCTATTTTGCGCTACCCTCGGTCATGTTTTACTATTATCTACCCTATAAATTCTTTATTACTGATATCCATCTTATAGAAAGCTATAAGATATTTGAAATTCTTAAGATATCATATAGATTTCTTTAAACCTAATATTAAAAATGTGTATTTATAGGGTAATCATACAAAACAAACTTATATTACAAAAGAGCTATGTAGAAAGGGCGAAAGATCTTTGTGTTGGGCTCATCAATGTGGGAAATGCGTGGAAAAGCCCCAGCGCCAATACCTTGCGTGGTGACGAAATTTATAACTATAAATCAATGAAGGCGCCTCAATTCAAAAATGCGCACTTTCTATTTATTTATATAGAATTAAAAAAAAATATGCTGGGAATTTGTATATGACAAATAAGTTTTATTATTTTTTTAAATATTCATTCCATACACTGAGAGGAAAATTTATTAAATTCAAATAAATGTATTTATTAATACTATTTATCACTACTTTGATATCTATTAAAATTTTAATGAAAAATATAAAGTTTGAATTTATAAAGTAAATTAGAAATAATAGAAACGAAAATTATTTATTAATTGATTTAACCGAAAAATCGATAACAAAATTTAGTAATATAAAAAAATGAGGTACCGACCATTATTTGTCTGTTCTATAGATACATGAATTTTTATGTTAAATTAGGACTCTATAAACAATTTTAATGTCCTATGCATCTGATGCAACATATTTCTTGTAAAGAATACAATTTAATTTTTTGAATTTAACATAAAGAAATTCTCTATTTGTATAATTAATCTAAAGGTTGAGATTTTACTTTTTTTTTTTGCCCAAAAAATTATGTACATTTCATCAGTCTTTTACCTTCTTTTTTTTTAACAGAACATAACAAGTTCAAGATCAGACATTAAAAACTGTCAAGTTTTAAAACGCTTCTATAAAATTGATTTTCGAAAAGAAATTCTTTTTTTTTTTACAAATTATAATTATGCTTTGAAAGATGTAATATTTTTAAGTAAAAAAATTCAATGACAATAATTATCTTAAATTACATTACAACATTGATTGATCAATTAATTAATTAAAGCATTGTCGAGTAAACTTTCGGTAAAAATCCATTTATAAAAACTTAGTAAATTTATAGCTTGTCAATCGATTTCCATATTTGTTAATGATGCAAGATTACGTCGATCTTTAGTCCCCAAATAGCTTAGAATATTATGGTAAACAAGATCATAGGAATGTTCCTTGAATTCCATAAGATCCTGTAGACTCGAGGATGCTCTTGATATCAGCTCGTACTTTTCATGTTCATCTTCAAAACGTTCTCTCAACACTTCGTTAAACATGGGAAAGGATTTGGCGATTAAGCCCGTCTCAAATGACTGAATTAAATGATCGTTTAATATGTAATTACTAGTCACCGGACCCTCGATCAAATTCAACAAAGTCATCGATTCGTAAACACGAAAAACTCCCAGTTTTTTTAATTCCTCCATACAATCTTCATAATCTTGCACCTGTTGTCTGTTCATTTTTTTAAAACTAAAATGAACCAAGCCCTTGCCACTTTTATACGAGTTACACATTGCCGCATGTTGTATGATCATTCGCTGTAATTTCGAATTGTAATGTGACTTGCACATAATTTTACGAACTATCAAATTATTGAAGTTGACTATTGCGCCTTGATGAAGAAGAGCACGTATGAGTTTAGTGTGGCAGTAGGATTTAAGTGCCAGATAAAACGGTGAATTACCGCTTTTCATCACACGATTTACATCAATGCCACGTTTACATAATATTTCCAAACATTTTATTTGACTTTCAATCTGAAATGAAAATAATTGTTTTTTGTTTTTTAATATTATTTTTATAAACTATACAAAATATTAAATGAGTAAAATAATATTGCTCTATATTAATAAAAAAAAAAAAAAACGATAACTATATGCAGAGCGTAACTCTACTGAAAAATCTCACCCGAGGTATCATGCCAAAATCTCGTGTAACTTTTTTTCACTTAAACAAGCTTGAAATGAAGTTAAAAATAATTTCTTTATTTTTTTAAAACTTGAAAAAAAATCTCAAAGTTCCTATAAATTTTAAAAAATGTTCATAAATTATTTCAAACTTTATTTTAATCTGTTTCAGGCGAAAAAAAGTTACATGAGATTTTGCCATGAGATCTCAGGTGAGATTTTTCAGTAGGAAAGATTTTAAGTCTACCGCTTACATTGAGACACATTTTTTATCTTTCTAAACCGAGAGAAAATTGCAAATTAAGCAGAAAGAACATCGCGTCTCGCGTGCGTTATCATAATTGTGTATATCCAATGTGCATAAGAATTTCTTTTGTAATGCATGTTGGCTTTATTTGCATACCGAATTATAAAACCTTTCTATTGCTATTATATATATTGGTAAATTTTCTTTTTATCAAAATTTGATAAGTTTAAAAAGTATGTCTATAGCAATAAGAGTCTAACAATTAATAAAAAATAGTAATTTTTTTAGACACAAAATTTCACTTGAGAGAAAGCTTTATTACCTCGTTTTTTCCAAATTTCTTTTCAACATCTGCATCATGATCTAAAAGATAATTTTTATTCCCGGAATTCCAATTTGAAACTGTATCATAATCGTTGCAACCCCAATTAACTAGGGCATAACTAAGAAGATCCATGTCAAAATAATCAATTAAATCGAGCTTAGCTCCATGTCTTATACAGTACATAAATAAGTCCACCGAAGCAGATGCAATGACATTGAAAATACAGCTTTGACCTTGGAAATTGACCTTGTTAATATCAGCTCCAGCTTCGACAAGTTGTTTTGCCAAATAAACATTATTGTCTTTCCCAATACTACGTCCAAGCATGTGCAGTGGCGTGTTACCATCATTGTCGACTACGTCAAGCTTAGCACCAGCTTCTCGCAGTAGATCGAATACATTTTTATAACTGAAAAGTACGGCCAAATGTAGCGTGGTTGTACCGTCGTATTTTTTTGCATTTACTTTAGCCCCAGCTTGAATCAGCAGCTTTACTATATTTGTAACATTATCGTCATCAGCAGCAGCATCAGATTTACCTGTTGTTTATATAGTTGGAATAGTTTTATATAATAAAGTTGTAAAAAAAATATTTAAAAAGATAAATTTGTACAAGTAATAGAAAAATATTTTAAAAAGTGGCCGATAAGAGTATTGCCAACTTTTGACACAGGCGTGTAAAAAGTAAAAATAGCTAAAATTGAAGAAAAATAAATTTAATGAAAATTCTAATTTGTACAATTTATTGATAGATCAATTAATTTAATACAAGTTAACAAATTCTTATAATATTATACAAAACTTAAGGAGAAAAAATGATGAAGAGAGTATTTACGAAAAGTCGTAATAATCAGATTTTCTCTAAATATATTTTTTATTTTAAATAGCTATTATATTTAATACTTCAATATCGAAACTGGTAAAAAAATTTTTCTCTAATAAAAGAATAATGAGATGGATCTGTCCTCGATTAATTCATGTTGCGATCCCGTAGTTTGCATGGAACAATAACAATAACAGAATTAAAAAAAAAAAAATTTTAAAGACTATGGAAAAGTATAAAACGTAAATATGAGGAGTAAAATTATGAATTGAGAAATAGATTATTCAAAATTTTCTTAAAATTTATTTTATTAATTTCATAAAAAAATTGACAAGTTCAGCTCCGTTTTCCCCATCTACGGTATAATCAAATTTATTGCAAAAGTAACTTATTTTTATGTATTTTTATGTAAAAATGACTAATAAAGGCAAATCAATCTACAGGATATAACTTTAATTTTCAACTTTTAAATGCGAGTGAGTCAATAAGCTTTAAACGACCCTTGCTATTGTTAGAGCTAAAAAATTTCATTAAGTGCGTACGCATCATAAACAAAAAAACTTATAAAGTAATTTACCTTCACGCATTACCAAGTGTAATGGTCTATCTCCTTTTTTGTCCGCTGCTGATGCCTGAAATCCTGAATCAATTAAAAGCTTGATCATTTTGAGATTCTGATATAAGCAGGCTTTATGTAGCGGTCCAGTGCCGTTCTTGTAGTACATGTGATCACGAGATGCACCGGCATCTATTAAAATTTTCGCCAATTCCACTGACGTTTCATCACTGCAATTATCGTCTATGACGTAATCCAAGGGTGTTTGATCTTTTTTATCTCTAGCGTTGACGTTGCAACCAGCCTCTACTAATAACTTTAACAATTCAATATGTACTTTTTCAGATGCACAACTAAGTAACGAGTCAATACGATCCGTGTAACATGTATCATCTTTAAAAGCTCCGAGGTCCTTGAAAATTTTAATAATTTTTACTTTGTTTTTGATGACTGATTTAAAAAGCACCATCTGTCCTTTGTTACTTCGAAAATTTATATTGAAACCAGCTTCAATCAAATACTTGACGATTTCATCATTAGCATCATCTGATTCTAATACGTAGTGTTCGAGTAACGTATTACCGGTATAATCAGTTGTGTCGGTAGGAAATCTATTGAGCAACTTTAAAATTTTTTCCTTATTTCCTGTTGCAGCGCAATTTTTTAAATCGTTACACCACTATTTGAAAGGACAAAAAATTCATTCGTGATTAATCGGCATCAATAATTTTTTTTTTTTTTTAAATAAACCCCAATGATAAACCTAAGGTGAGATCTCAGGTGATGTTTTAACCTGAGATCTCACCTGAGATATCAGCTGAGATTTCAACTGAAATCTCATCTGAGGTTAATTGGTAAGGAACTTTTTATATATAAGATAGCAGTAAAATATTACCTCAATCATTTTTGTTAAGGTGATACGCTCGGTTTCTGGATTCATCATCTTATCCTTAATATAAAAAGAGATGAGCTAGATCTTGTCCTTATAGTTTATTCCTGATGTGATTGGTTAACTTTCGACCAATCTAAACAGCTAAATGGTCAACCTGTACAAAAATTTAAATTTAAATTCTTAAATTAAGTTTTTTGCTGGAATATTATTAGAATTAACGATAAGATTAAATTATTAAAAATAATTATAAGTTTTAAAATTATTTTTATAATATTACTTGATTAGCAGTAATTTGTTAGAATAGTAATTATAATACAAAAATCTATGCATAACCTAAAAACTGTTCAGTATAATTTTTTTTTTTTTCAAGTAAGAGAAGCTGGTAAGGTTTTAAATATTATTAGTAGCTTTTTAGATTATATCAAATAGGTATGCTAATAAAAAACTAAAAAGGTTTATTTCTTAAAAGATTTTCGAGTCATTCTATCACAAAAGTAAGAGTACGCGCAGCGCGCTGTGCAAGTTCTAGTGTTCTATTAAAAGTACCTCTGCTCTGAGCGCCTATAACTTTAAAAGCGTTGCGTTGGTGTAAACACCTCGTTATAATCAATATTTTTTCACTTACCACAAAATAAGTATATAGGAGAAATACACTTATCTTTCCTTACATATGCTAACAAATGATCGATGTAAGCACTGAAATACTTTTATGAGTATACACATTATACCGACGCTACTGTCATGACGCTATATCTAATTACCGTATTTTTTTCGGTTATATAAAATTGAGATGACCAAAAAGTAAGCCCTTTTTGTCGTGGTGATTGGTTGATGTTCAAGATGTAACATGATTCAGAGTTCGACAAAATAATCGGTTCTCAAAAAAGGAATCGGTTCCTGGGTCTAAGAATCGATTATTTAATTGATTCTTTTAATTGTCGATTCTCAGGGAATCGATTCCTAGATAGTCAAGAATCGAATCGACAAAGATAAGTGTTATAAGTCTGTAAAATTTACCCTTTTTTAAGTAATGAACGCCTGAGCGCTTACATATGATAATTTTTCTATATATTTGACATTTCGATTCTAGAATCGATTCTTCGATTCTTTTTGACAATATTCAATTCTTGATCGATTCTTTTTATTTAGAATCGATTCCTTTTTGAAGAATCGCAGACCCTAACATGATTAGTTCAGTTTGATATTGTTATATATCCTTGGCCAGAAGATGACTGCTGCAAACAGCAGTAGCAGAACACTGCCACCGAGCAGAGCGCCGCCACACCAGTGCGGCAGACCTTTAAGGTCATGCCTCAGACCTAACCTAAAACTGTAGTCAATACCCAATCCTTATTTTGCAGTATTCGTCGTTAATTAACATATTTGATAAAATATTGGAGTTTTCCAAAATATGTCAATTAATGACGAATACTGCAAAATACGAGGTAGGTCTCTACGTCGGTATGATGCATACCCTTAAGGCTCTACTATTGTGTATGCTGCTCTCGCTCACCCCTATCGAACCTCTTCTCGGCAATTTCATCGCCGTCCATCGCTCAGTAAGGTGCTCCCTCGAACATAGCCGCTATTTCGAGCGACCTTAACCTCCCACGTTCTAATGTGTTTAATCTTGTCTCAACATAAGCCGCAGTTCGTCGGACTAGTCGTTCTCTGGGTTTAGGGTTTGGCCTCCGAACATACATTATTCTTTTCCTTTTTCTTCTCTCACCTTTATTCACTTTCTATTATCTCTTTATCTATCTATCCATCTATCTATCTATTTAGGAGAAAGAGAATAGATAAAGCTCGCGAAGTCACCGCCGCTTTCCTCAAAGTAATTGACGCAGCACTTAAGAAGATTGTGTTAAAGCCTACCGAACCCAGACCTTCAACCTTCAAAGAAAGCTCCTTCTCTATGCCGGTATTTAAAGAAGAAAAAGAAGAAGAGGAAGAAAACGTCGAAGTTCAAACATGCAGCAACGAGGGAAAGAAGAATGAGCCATTTCGGTGCAGGGCTAAACAAGACTCCCCTGAAAGTCCAGACGAGGACGGCGGAATCAGCCTTCATTCATCTCCCATAGTAACCTTGCGCTCCTCTACTCCTCCAGATCCGCCAGCTTCACCAGAAAATCGTCCAGGACCATCACGAGTTCCGACAGCTGATCGGCCTGAACGTGCTGTAATTCCAACTAAAAGACGAAAGAAAAAACAAGCCCCTTTGACCGAGGTAAGGCCTAATCTAGCTGAATATAACACCTACGCCTTACGAGTGGTCAATGCAAGTCGACCACTTCCAGGACGGCCCATGACCAATGTTGAAATCTACTACTAACACCCAGAAGATCCAAAAGGAGCATTGAGAGCCAGCAGAGTCCTAAAAGGCCGATTGACTCCCAAGTACAAGGAAACCCGTGACGTAAGCTGTCTCCAGAGAAATTTTTAGGCTGATTGAACCAGCCGAGCATGGTTATGACAAGATTGTTACATGAAGAAGCCCATAGAAGAACGCGTCTGGAAATTACAACACATCCATCATGTTGGGTTGAGCATCCTTCTCCAGAAAGCATATTGCCCTGGACCTTGTGAAAAAATTTTAACACAGATCCAAGACCTGCATAAGTGCCCACCCTGTCAAACAGTTTTCCTGATACAAGAAGCTGAAATAAAAAAGGGAGCTATATTCCGCTCTCCACCATCTAAGAATTAGTTTATAAAAAGCATATTATGACTAGATTTTGTTCGACTATTGCACTATTTTTATTTTTATACAATTAGATCTTCAGAATACTCCAGTAGACTTTCAGGTAATCAAGCTTACACTATGCTCCGTTTATTTAAAAACCTTTTGCTAAGAATTTCGATTATATTAAACTACGCCCTTTTTTATTGACTAGACCTTTTTTTTTTGCTACACAATCTATTGCACTACGCCCATTTTTCTTTTCATTATAACTAGAATTTTACTAAACCTAATATCACAGACTAGATCTTTTTAGGAATTAAATCACAAGTGTTTTAACGACTAGGATGGAATAAAATGTTTGACTAGCTTTTAATGTGACTAAAGACTTTCTTTTAACCACAGATGAGACTCTCACTACACTATGTAACTACGAATAAGCAGACTAGAAAATGCGTTATAAACAACTTGCATCTTGTAATTAAAAGTTCTTATTCAAAAATAGCCTGTAATACATTCATTGTAATCCTACAACTAGAAGTTACGCTATAACATAGAGTTAATCCTTATAATAATTAGATTATGACAAATAGGTATTGCATAAAAATTATATGCCTACACTATTATGTTCTCATTTCTTTAAATTAAGACAAATAAGTATTGCACTATTAAACTAAGATAAACTTATGTATTGCATAAAAATTATAAACTAAATAAAATACACTTAATAAAAAAAATATATACTCCAATTTACTGCCATCTAATGAACCTATTTGCATTTGCCCAAAATATTGAATGATTATATGATTTGTCCATTACTTTGACAACTTATGTGTGATTAAAATAAAAAAAAAATAAATAAAACTAACGATAACAATATAAAACTAAAAGAATAATACTACTAACATTGCACATTTCCCAGACGAACGTAGCATGTCACCACCCTGGCTTAATCTCCATCTACTCAATTTTTCAAAACACAAGAAACAAATAATTTGCGTCACTTCAATAAACACACACGTGCCCCGAATGTTTGATGGCAAAACAATGATGACTAAATAACAATTTAAACCAGCTTCTTTGGGCCAAATATAATGACTTGTCAAAATAGATACGCATGTATTTCTTAGAATGCGAACAATGTCGTAGGTTATAAATAATATGCATGAATAAATAGATTTTAATATTAAATGTATTTATTAATTGATACTTATAATAAGATGATTAAAATTATACTACATATTACTATACTTTATCGAAATGGCTCGGTTAATGTATTATTTCTTTTCAATAGTACTAATTTTCAATTTTTGAAATTTAAATAAGTTGAAACTGCACATATTAAATTTAAGTGTCAACAGTATTTTGTTACAGTACCTTTTTTTCATCGATAAAGAAAATAAGAAATATATATATATATATATATATATATATATATATGGGTGATTCTCTGTCAACTCAGAGCAAAAATTTTCTAACCCCCCATTTTTATTAGTGCTTTTTGTTCTAAAATGTGTCACCAGTTACCCTGAATTTTTTCAGATTTTTTGAAGCCTTCCT
>JAPYZE010004518.1:6683-17250 GCA_030522805.1 Leptomastidea abnormis
CAAAAACACCTCCCGTACCAGGTCAAAAATATTTTTTCATCGTGAGAACCTCAAAATCTCTACCAAAGATGGCATTTTGAGGTTAGAATGATGAAAAACTAATTTTTTAATTACTACAGGGCAGGGTTGTTTTTCCCTAGAAATTATTTCTAGGCAACGACGCATGCGCACAACTGTGCGCACTTTCAATTATTTTTCGCGGGTCTATTTGGATTTCTCTTAATTAAGAAATTAAGTCAATACATTTTCTAGCGCCATATAAAATATGTTACACCGGGTCATGGCAAGCAGTAATATTGTAAGCCATTAAATAGAAGAAGAAGAAGAAGAAGAAGATATAAAATATGTGCGTGCAAGCGAAAGAAAATGAACATATATTATTTGAATGCATAAAAACGTGATACAAGAATTTGTTTACACAAAACATACATATATAAATATTGCTGGTAAACTTTGATTTGGACTAATTTTTGATTCGTCGTTTAGCCACGTGTATCTTTTACATTTCTTCATATCCTGGCTCTAACACTTAACTATTACATTTTTCGCAAAATACAATTCCTCAAATCAAAACTTTTCAGCATTCGGTATAAAATAAAAAAATCAACTTACTTGATCAGCCTTGTTCAAGTGCAAGAAAACGAAGAAATATGCACAAAATGCACAACAAACCCTCTTATCTTCGTTCAGCAATCAAGAATCGTCCTGCCTATAAACATATATACTTGCATTCGAGAGAAAGAGAAAATAAGAAAAAGAACAGCCATATCCCCCTGCCCTTTCGAGAAAGAAAAAGACAAAAAATAGAAAAAAAAGGAAGGTGGGTGCCAGTGAGCGTGAGTGAAAAAGAGAGACGGGACTTTGAAAGGAGCACAAGAAAGGACGCGAGTGAGCGACGAGCGCAGCGCTACAGCAGCGCTCATTTAGTACGAACTTTACGGCGAGGAGCAGAGGAGCAGAGCAGCAGCAACAGCAACTCTCTCTCGTCGCGCGCGCTTCATCGCATATCCGTCGCCGCCCGCCGCCGCCGTCACCGCCGCAGCAGCATTATATTGAGAGAAAGAGAGACGACAACGAAGGGTGTGTGTAAAGACGCAGAGCCGTTCTGTCGCTTGAAAATATATACAGTGTAACGAGAGAATTAAAGACTAAGAAATAGTTGAAAATAATAAAAAGAAGAAGAATATATTTATAAAATAGAAGATGGCCGAGGAAAAAGAATTAGCACAAAGTAATGGCGAGCAGCAGCAGGAAACAGCAGGAGCAGGAGATAGTAACAAGGAGAAAGCAGCAGCAGCAGCGTCAAATGGTCCTACCGTAGCCGCACCCGAGACGCCAGAGACGCCCAAAGGGGAGGAAAAGATGGAGAATGGCGAAGGCGGTAGTAGCGGCGATTCAACAACAACAACGACGCCAAAAGAGAATGGTGATAAAGCTGTTGTTGCTGAACAACAACAACCACCGGTTAAGGATATGCGTGCTATTGTGCTAAATGGTTTTGGCGGTTTTCATAAAGTTAAATCTTTAAAAAAACCCGAGCCTACTGCCCTTGCTGATTCTGAGGTTCTCATTCGCGTCAAATCATGGTAAGATGTAGTTTGTATAGTTTTTTTTTTTTTTTGAATTTTAATAACGGTTTTTATGTATATTCATAACGTATATTCGTATATGTCGTCTCCTGTAGTTGTTAATTTATACTTTCATTTATCTACCCTCATCTATATAATCTCACGCGCTATAACAATTCTCTTTTTATGTATTTCTGTATGTCGATGATTTCGTCCCTCATTGTATATATACAGACACACATGCGCCATTTCTCATGTCAAATTCGTTAGCTATCATTTATTTTAATATCATATACATATACTTTCTTCATTATATATATATCTATATAAATATACAAAATATATAGAGTTAGAATAGATATATATGTATATGTATGTATATACACGTCATGCTGTGGAATTCGTTTTCTCGAGCCTTCCGAGGCGTGGTGGGTTTGTTGGTTTGCTGCTGCTGGCTTATAGCTGATGAGAGAGACGGCAACGGCGCGCGTCAACGGGATGCGACGCGCGGAATCGGAGAGAGAGAAAGAGAAAGAACCTTTATTGCTCCTACGCGTATATTATGCCGGCCGGCCTCCTCCGGGATATATAATACGAAACACACCACCACCGTTTATACATTCCGCGAAGAAGTTTATATTATAGATTCCTTTTTCTCTATATACACTACCTAATACTCTTCTTACGTTATCTTTAAATTCTTAGATATCCATCCCCTTCTTTTCTTTATTTTAACAAAAGAATCTTTTTATTTTTATTTATTTTTTTTTATGTTTACATTATATTATTTGTAAATATATAACTTAATGTAAACTACTTAGTTGTTTACCATGGCTGGGATGATTTTTATAATCTTTTATTTTTCCCCTCCCTTTACGACGTCACTATATATAATACGTGCCCCTCTTACTCTCTCTCTCTCTCTCTTTCTTTCTTTCTCATTCTCCTGCCCCTTTGGAGTTGGTCTTCCCTTCTCTCCCTTCCCTGTCCGTCTCTGCCCTCATATACTATCTTTCTCTCACTCAAACACACATATATACATATATACACACACTTTACCCCCTCGTCGAACCAACAAGAGAACGATGACTATATATTATATATATATATATATATAGTATATATAGCTACCCATATACTTGTATACTTATAATACTCAATCGACTCCAAAATACCAAAGTTATGACTTTTTCTTTTTTTTTTTGTTTTTGACCGTAAAATCTGTACTTTTATGTTCATGTGTATGTATGTATGTATGGATATATATGGTAGCATTGTATGGGGGTGAGTAAGAGCTGTATCATATATTTTGTTTTCTTTTATCATTATATTTTAATGACTTATTAATGTGTGTGTGTGTGTGCGTCTTTTCAGTATTTGCTCGCTTACTACCGGACGTTGTCGTTTATTTTTATAACTTTTTTTTTTCTTTCTTTCTTGGTTTCGATAACTCGGTAATTAAGTTATCGGTATATAGCCTCTTTAAAATAAAAACGCGCTCATCGTTTCGTTTATATACCGCACATACAAAAGCGGAGCAGCTTATTTTCAACGGTCTCTTTCATTAACTTGCCAATTGATAATTTGTAATTTTCATAATTTTCTGGTTTTACTCTATTTTTATTTAAAAAAAAAAAATTGTTTTTGGAGTATAATACAATTTTATAAATTCTTTGAATTTTTCTGAGCTCTGAAAATTCTCTTTCTATATTTATTTACCATCCTGCCATAAATATTAATACAATAATATATACATACATATCTCATATAGTACGTCATTTGAATGAGTTGTTATTATTGATGCCGACATCCTGTATTATATATAGAGAAAAGAGAAAGAGATTTTTGCTTGCCAAAACAAGAAGAAAATTTCAAAGCACAGAATAAAGCAAAGGCTTTTTTAAATTCCAATGCATCAGAAGTTGTGTTTTGCAATGTTAAATAGTCAAGAAAAAAAAAAAAAAAAATACACGAGAGATGGAAAATATACTTATATTATTGATGCATCTTAGTCAAGATTTTCCTTACGTGATAATGTAAGAAACATTTGCAAAATAATAGTAAAGGCAATGATATTGGAAAAAAAAAATATAAAAAAATAAACACATGCACTAGGTGTGTAGGATAATTACGTTCAACTTATATACGTGTATGTATATAGCAATATTGGCGATATAACTTTGATATGCGTGTATATATAATGTTATGTGTATATGGATATGCTAAGTTAGATTGAGGAAGGGGAGTGGGATGGGAAGGAGAGGAGAGAGAATGATTTTTAAAAGTAAACGAGCCGGTTGAGAAAAACGAGCTTATAAACTAATATAAGTACGAGAATTTATATGTAAATTATATATAATATAGAAAAACGAGTCTTCTGCTTGTATGTGTGTTTATGTTACGTATCTAACATATATGTATAGCAAATACAATACACATACAATCACGTTAATCAAAAACTAATTTTATTATGAGTATAACAAAATTAATGCAAAAACAAAAAAAAACGCGAGTAATAATCATTTTGTAAAAAGAGTAAGAAAAGAAACACAGAGAGAGTGTCGGTCAATGATAAACTTTGGTACTCCAAAGTCGAGAAAAGATTAAAGTATGTATATATATTAAAGAAAATCAACACTAAAAGTAATGCATGAATGTATGTAATATTTTGAAAGAATCCGGAGTATAAGTGAGAGCATGAGGGTAGAGAGAAGAGAAGTGATGATTCCAGACTCTCCTGCGCTTCTGTCGAAGCAATAAGAGATAGAGAGACAAACATTTGAAATATTTAATTTGAAATAATTCGATGTAATGACACACGCACACAAGCATTACAGAGAATATCGGTATATATATCTGTATAATATATACGTATAATATGTATTGAGAAAGAGATAGACAGATTATAATATATAGAAAGGGGGGATCACTATACTGATGGAAGAACAGAAGCGAGGAAGAAAGTGAAAAAGAAAGAAATAAGAGAAAGATGCACATGTGGGTGTATGTATACTGTATGTATGTATGTATGTGTCCGACAATCGTCGTCGTCGTTGCTTGCGTCCGTTACTTATAAATCTTGTATTGCTTTAAAATGATTTTATTAACGTATACAGCAATGTAAGAAGTATCCTACTATATAGCTATATATAATACCACATTTGTATATAATATTAAAGAGAGATAGAGAGAGAAAGAGATAGAGATAGAGGAGTGCCTTTACTTATATAGCTATAGGTCTTATATATATATAGGCTCATTTTCAAATGACGATCCTTGTATATATAAATCAAACTATACTGCTATTGCATGCGTATATTATAACGATAACGTATAAGCATAACAAATTTGTTTCTTTTTTTTTTTTTACTTGGGTCAACATCAGGATTGGAATGTGTCTCGAAGAGTTGGTAGATTAAGTTATTTATCTTTTAAAAGCTCACTCTTACTCTTTTACTTTCTTTCTTTCTATCTGTATTTATCTCTCTCTCTCTCTCTCTCTCTCTCTCTCTCTCTCTCTCTCTCTCTCTCTCTCTCTCTCTCTCTCTCTTGCTTTATATATGCGAAAATTCTTTTGTCACGATCAGCAGCAGCAGCAACGTCTCGTTTACGCTTCCTCCCTCTCAAAGAAAGAGAATGAGAGAAAAATAAATATATATAAGAGAGACGAATAGTACACACACAGCATCCTATAAGAAAAGAAGAAGAAGAGGAAGACTCGGCGAAAGAGAAAGAGAGCGTAATTACGAAAGTGAAAGAAGATATCTTCTCTTTCTCTTTTTTCTTTTTCTTTTTCTTTCTCTCTCCCTATATAATACACATACAAGCTTCTTTCAATCGCACGCTTCGAATTAAGTTCGCGATACGTACTATACTAGACTCTTTCTTTCTTTCTCTAATTCACTCACTCACTCACTTACTTACTCCCTTTAACTTCTTGGAGTTTCTTTTTTTTTTATCGCTCTTTCGTTGCTTGCTTCATCGTCGTTGACTCTAATATGTATATCTATATATTATAAACGAAGACGCAGTTTTCAAATTGACTTTATATGTACACATATTGCCATTTTTGTCCATCTGTGTAGGCATATATCTATGTAAAGGAGACCGGGGTTAATTTAAAATGTCCTGTAAAGTTAAAATTTTTGAGATCTGTATTCTACCAAAAATATAAAAATTGGATAAAACTTTAAAGAGGAGGAGGGGGAGGGGTAATAGATAATGTTAAAATTGTTTGTGTCTTGATTGAACTTGACCAATGATTAAAAAATATTTTTAAAAATCAAGAAAATTATTATAACGAAATAGCTTTGACTGGTGGCCGGTATTTAATATTACAATATTATATTTAGCAATTTTAACTTTACTCCAGATACTTTTTAATTTTTGGAGCAAAGTTGGAAAAAATCGTTTTTTTTTTATAGGTATATTTTAGATTTAAAAAAATAACTATTGCTAAAAATCATATTTTTAAAAAGCACTATTTGTTCTGAATAATTATATTAAAAATTAACAAAAAAAAAAAAAAAAATAGAGAAGAAAAAAACGAAAATTTTTAACTTTGCCCCGGTCTCCCTTATACACATAACATATGTGTCGCCCGGAATAGACAATGAAGTATAATCCAATGGGCCCCGGCGACACTTCCTCTTTCTCTGTATGTATATGTATACACATGTGCGTATGCGGACCCAGAAACTCGAAAGAACCCAGAGAGAGCCGTTTGTGGCATTTCCTCTCCTGCCTCTATATAAACACTTGCGATTCTTTCTCTCTAATTCTATACGCCCCGGAAGTCCTCTTTCGTTCTCTCTCACTAACAGAGAGTAGATTTTTGCGATATATATGTGTGTGTGTAAAGGGCATGCTGAATATATATTCTGAAAATTTGGTTTTCCATGATTTTTTAAATGCTAATACACAAATTGAACGCTTATAGTAAAAAAAAGAAAATGTTATTTCGAATAAAAGAGAGTTTATGCATGTAGATGATATATGTTGGATAAAAAAAGTACCGTTATTTCTTTGTAACTATAGTATTGATAGTCGTTGTAATAATCGTCAACGACTATTTAATGCGATCGATTGGCTTTTCGATAAATACCGGAGCAGCAACGATGCGAGCAAAGGTTTGTGTATGTGTGTCTGACATATGACTCTCTCTCTCTCTCTCTCTCTCTCTCTCTCTCTCTCTCTCTCTCTTTGACTTTACTGTCTCTTGACTTGTATGTTGTATGATGATAAATTAAAAATATTATTTGCTATATTTAATCTTTTATTGTTGCAATAATTCTTTTTTTTTATTTAAGGGTTGAGGAAAATAATTTATTTTATGTGTGATATTGTGTAACGCGAAAAATTAAAAAGTTAATTATTTGTTTATTGAATTGATAGAATTAATAATTATTAAATTACGCGTGTGAAATAGAATTAAAGAAAAAAAAAGTTTACTTTCGTAAATAATATTTAATCTTTTACTTTTTTTTTTCTAAAAATTTTAGCGGCGTGAATTTCCAAGACATGATGGCGAGACAGGGAATTTTGGACAGTCCTCCGAAGCCACCCTTCATCATGGGTTTCGAATGCGCTGGCGATATTGTACAAGTCGACGAAAACGTCAAGGACTTCAAAGTAAGAAACGCTTGTTTTTGTTTTTCTTTAAAATTTTTTTTTTATAGGTAGTACGTAGAATAACATAAGTAAAACAAAAGTAATATGAAAACAAACAAATATTTTTTTAAAAAGAATTCGTCAAGTATTGATAATTAAAGGAAAAATTAATTAATAAAAATGTTATTTTCTCTTTAGGTTGGTGACAGAGTCGTCGCTTTACCAGATCATAAAGCTTGGGCTGAGCTTGTTGCAGTACCTGCCAGCTCAGTTTTCAAACTACCCGATGGAATGAGCTACAACGATGCGGCTGCTATTACAATGAACTATACAGTCGCATATTTCTTACTGTTTGAACTTGCTAATTTATCACCTGGTAAAAGCATACTTCTTCATGGTGCTTCAGGCGGTGTTGTGAGTATTAATTTATTTTTCTATTTTTATTTATTTTTTGGATGTTATGAAACAACAATTTTTGACGATATGACATTATTTTAAACTAATTTTATTCAATTTTAGGGTCACGCCATTGCTCAACTAGCTAAAACTGTAGAGAACACAACGATCTTTGGCGTTTGCAGTAAATCGAAACATGAAGCTTTAAAATCTGCTGGTCTTATCGATCATCTCTTGGAGCGAGGTAGCGACTATACAGCTGCTGTAAGAAAGTAAGTAACATTTTAGTGATAGATAAACAGTTTTATTAAAATTATACTAATTTTATTGTTTATTTATTTTAGAGAGTCACCAGATGGTGTTGACATTGTTCTGGATTGCTTGTACGGAGAAGAATGCAGACGCGGATATGCTTTACTGAAACCGCTGGGAAGATACATTTTGTACGGTTTAGGAAATTCTGGTGAAAATAAAAGCATCTCAGCTGCCCGATTTGTAAGTTTTTTTATTATTTTTTATGTATGTCAATTCATGACATTTAATTTGCCATTATTATAAATATTTGAATGTTTGTTAGAAATTCCAAATTTAATATAATTATTTATGAATTTATAGGAATGTCTATTAAAAATTGTATGTTGTTTTCAGTGGTGGCAAGTAGATAAAGTAGCGCCTTTCAAATTGTATGATGAGAATAAAAGTCTGAGTGGTTTTAATCTTCGACATCTGATTTACCAAAATGGCCAACATGAATTAGTTCATCGAGTTGTTGACAAAGTATTCAAACTTTGGGCTGATGGTAAAGTAAAACCAGTTATTGATTCAACTTGGGCATTGGAAGATGCTTTGGAAGCTTTGCAGAAAATGCACGAGCATAAGAACATTGGCAAACTTATTTTGGATCTGAGTTTGGAGCCCAAACCAAAGCCTGCAACACCAGCCAAGAGCAAAGGAAAGGATAAGAAGAATGCCAACCAAGAGGAGAAGAAATCTCCAAGTACAGAGTCTGATGATGCTGAGAAGCCTAAAGAGCCTGAGCTCACGAATGGAACTTCTGAAGACAAATCTGATAGTGGTTAGTATTTTTTATTTTTATCTCTTGCAAAAATCCATTTTTTGCAGCTGTTAAAGAAATACTAAAATTTTAATATTTTTTCAGATTCGAAAGAAAAGGAATCAAGCTGAATTTAGAAGGCTAAAAATAATTATAAAAGTACTCAATGAACTAATTTTAAGTGATTTTTATTAAGCAAATAGCTATATAAAAAAATAAAACAAGGATGGAACGAAAATTTCTTTCATGTCTTGGAAAAAAATAAAAAAAAAATAAATAAAAAATTTCATTTAATTAACGGCGATTGTAAGCATACGTACAAGATTCTATAAGGTATTAATGTACAAATTGTTTTTTTAAATCTATTTGTAGCTTATATGTCCTTTATTTTAAAAACAGCAATGTGTTTTTTATATCTGAAATATATTTTTTATTACACAAAACTTGCCAAAGTGATTTGAAAAGAATTTATTCAGAACAAGAAACTAATGAAAAAGCCAAAAATGTAAATTTTCAATAATGTCCATCCCCACTTATGCATTATGAGATATTAATTTTGTTTTTAACGTGCACTAAACGGCCTATTTAAAATTCAATTTATGTATGTATATTTTTACAATATATGAATTTTATAAATATTCTTTATCAATTACTTGAAAAGGTCTGCAGTAATTTGAGTGAATTAAAAATAAAATTAATATCCATTAAAATAAGTTTAAGGTTCAATCAAGAATTGAAACCTTAATATTGTGTAAATGTACTAACATCAGCAACGTTGTTATCATACATTGTAGTTAATCCTTAACTCAACATCAAATGTTCTTGAGGCATTTTATCATATCAAACCGTTAATGCTAAAAGTATATTTTAATGTAGAAGTTTTATTAATTTTCGAGTTAAATATTATAACTTGAAAAATTAATTTTTTAATTAATAAAAAAAACATTTTTTTATTGTTAATTTTGAAGCCCTCACAATAAACTATAACAGTTAAGGATTAAAATGAAGTAGATTTGTCATAAAAAAAAAAAATACGAAGTTTAAATATATTAAATTTACAAAATTAGTTTAAAAACTTCAATTGGAAATTTCAGATTGTTTATATTAAATTTTACTACATTATGTTAACTTAGTAACATCTATATTTAAAAAAGGATTTTTTAATGCTAATCATTTAAGTGTTTCTATATTCTTAAATTGTTTTATAGTATTCTCTTGTTAGTAGTTTTTAGATGAAATTAGATTCCACAGAGTGCAAGTATTTTCATATTTAAAACTACTAATGTACAAGAATGTAACTCAATGAACTGCCCAAAATTTAAAATATTTTTAAAATTAACATTTTAAGAAGTATTTGTCAAAATAAACTTTTTTAAGGATCCAAAAAATTGCAAGAGTGTCGATTTTACAAAATCTTGGTTCTATAAAACGTAATTTTAATTAGAGTTGAAAAAATAATTTCTGTAAAGCCAAGTGAATTTATGACAGCAAGGGCAAAGCATATCTTACTCTGACACTAAAAAAAAAAGACAAAAAAAAAAAGAAGCGGAACAATTTAATGTGATTAATAATTTTTATGTAATGTAATGCTACTATATCACACTACTATATTTATGTAGCTTAACTTACAATTTCTACAATAATATGAAAATAATTATTTAAAATATATATATACATATAGTAAATAATGGAAAACGCACAAATGTATTGACTCTTTTACGCTTTAACAATGCCATACATTTTTATTTTATAATAAAGAGTACAGGTTCTTTTTTTTTATAATATATACATGTCATTTAATTTCCATACAAACATAGATATATACACCTGCAACAACCACATAATAGATAACAAATTATTTGAAAATATATCTAATGCTGAACAGTAATTACATGAGAGAGAAAACGCATTCTTTAAGAAAACACGTGAATGCCACTTT
>JAPYZE010004519.1:0-10565 GCA_030522805.1 Leptomastidea abnormis
TATATATATATATATATATATATGAATTTTGAAAGAAAATTAACATGTGTCACTACTTTTATAAATTTGCAGATTTTGTCCACACAACAAATCCTGGACCCATTGACGAGTCTGAATTCAGGATTAGCGTCGATGAATTTAAGCTCGAACTTTGGCCCGTCTCCTAATTCAGCTTTCAAGCGACCAGGCACGCTAGATTCTACAATATTGTCAGATTCTTCATCTTGTCTCATTGGTCAAAATTTTGCACCCATCCAGACGATACCGCAAATACCACAGCAGCACGTTAGACCTATAGGCACGCAGGCGCAGGCTGGATCGACGATAATGCCAGGAAGTCCTAGCAAAGTCGATTTGAATCAGCTTGCTTCAGCGAATCTCATGAAAAATATGCAATTGCAAACATTATTGAACGTCTTTCCTGACAATACCAATACTTTCAACAAGGAAATTGAAGACGAAGCTTACAGCTATTTCCAGCGAGTCTACAACCGCCCGCCACAGCCGACCCTTTCGATTGACGAAGTTCTCGACGTACTCAAAAAGTTCCGCAATTCTAACGTTAGACGCGAGCGTGACGTCTTCAGCTGCATGGTGCGCAATCTCTTCAAGGACAGCCAATTTCTTCCTCAATACCCTGAATGGGAACTGCACATCAATGCACAGCTATTAGGTGGCATAATACTCCGAGGTCTAGTTAACGATCTTGCTCCAGCTTTAAATTTCATCGTTAAAGGTTTGTGCAGATCCGAGGGTGACAAGATGTACACTTTTTCCATAATAGCGCTTGACCAATTTAAGACACGCCTCAAAGAGAACCCAAAGTTTTGTGAATATTTGCGGCGCATGACACAATTCAACAAGTTCCCGCGTCATATAATTGAGTACGTCGAGTATGGATTACTGGGCCAAGAGCCGCCAACTCGCCTTCAGGTTCAGACACTGACCAATGCTCAAGGTGCTCTGACCATGCCTAACAAAACTGTTACTATAACGACTACCATGTCTACGGAGATTCAAGCCAAGTCCTCTTCGTTGGTGAAAACGCCGTCTGCGCCCCCGTCGATCGCCCACGCCACCAATATTAACACACTACTCCTCGCGGCTGATCGAGAGAAGACAATTGTGATTCCTCCGGAAATTGTACTGGACAAAACATCTTTCATTTTTAATAACTTGAGTCAGGTGAATCTCCAGCAAAAATGTAACGAAATAAAAAGTTTCATGTCTGACGAATACTGGCCTTGGGTGGCACAATATCTCGTGATGAAACGTGTTAGTATCGAAAACAATTTTCATACTTTGTATTCAAACTTTTTGGATTGCTTGAAAATACCGGTTCTTAACAAAATGGTAACCAAAGAGACTTTTAGGTAAGATATCGTTATGGATACATTGAGAGTTGACATGTTTTTTTTTTTGTGTAAGTTTATCTTACGAAGTGTAATTTACAGAAAATAAAATAATGTTTTTCTTCCTTTTTTTTTTTACTTCTTCAGAAACATCCGAATACTGCTGCGTAGCGATAAGGGTATAGCCAACTTCTCTGATCGATCAATCTTGAAGAACCTTGGCCATTGGCTAGGCATGCTTACCTTGGGCCGCAACAAACCCATCTTGCAAGTTGATATCGACCTTAAGTCTCTGATTGCCGAAGCTTACTGCAAAGGCCACGAGGAGTTGCTTTATGTTGTGCCATTCGTTGCAAAAGTACTCGAGAGTTGCGCCAAGAGTCGTGTATTTCGACCTCCTAATCCCTGGACCATGGCAATACTCAATGTGCTTGCTGAGCTTCATCAAGAACCCGGTCTCAAACTCAATCTCACATTTGAAATCGAAGTCCTTAACAAAGCCCTTAACTTGAACGAGTCCGAGCTAAAGCCCGGTTTTTATCTTAAAGACTCAAAAAATCGGGTCAATATAAAAACTCAACTTTCTCAACCTAACAATGAAATTGAGGCTGACAACAATGTTACCAAGCACCAACCAGTTGTTATAGTACAGGTTTGTAAATTTCTTATTGTCTATTCTCAAATAAATTACAATTAATTAACTTTCACTTATTTACAGAAGCGGACAAAGCAGAGGCAAGCGACAATTTCAGATGAACCAATTCCTGTTATAACTAAGCAGCAATCATTACAGCAACAACAGCAGCAGCATCAGCAACAACAACCACAACCACAACATCAACAGCAAAATATTGCTGTAACCGACTCAGTATCAACCCCTACGAAAGCCTTAGAAAAATTCAACTATATTAATAAATCCGTAACGAACGTCGAAAATATTTTACCACAACTTACCATCGATCATAGTTTGGCCCTTTTTACGGTTATTTGAACATTCTATTTGTTGAAAATCTTAGTGAATACATGACATGTTAAATTGTTTTTTCTTATTAATTTTAGGAGCTACCCGAGTTGAAACAATTTGTGCTGGAAATTGTCATTCGGGTTATCCAGGAGAAATTACAAGAAGTCATTGATCAGTCGATGAAACTCGGTATCACGACGACTGAGCAAGTTGTAAAGAAAGATTTTGCCCTAGACCACGATGAAAATAAAATGCGCATTGCTGCAAATCAAATGATGTTTGGTTTAACCAGTAGCATGATTTACACCTTTCGTGAACAAATGGTGAAATCAATTAGTCATTATTTGAAGATCGCTTTCCTTAAGCTGGTTAATAGTTCGCCTGAGCAGGATATAATTGAACAGGCAGCTCACAAAGTCGCTAGTGATAATATTGAGCTCGCATGTGCTTATATCCAAAGCATTGCTTTCGAAAAGGCTATACCAGAAATGGAAAATCGAATGCGTTACGAATACCAGATGCGCCAAATTGCCCGACAGGAAGGACGCTGCTACAACGACGTAACAGTGAAGAGTCAGGTCGAGCGCTTGCCTGAACCGATCCGGCTCAAAGTAGGCGAAGTCACACCCGAACAAATGAACCTTTACAAAGAGTTTGTCCGTAACGTAGCAGGCTATCAAAACAGGTTCTCCGAGCCCGAGGTGCAAGATTTTTTGGAGGTGAAACCCGTTGTCAAGCTACCAGCAGTTCAGCCAATTTCTCTAAATGCGCCTGTGACAACCATGACTGCACCCATCTCTCAGCAAACTATTTTCGAATCCGTCAACGATGACAAACTCGGCTTAGTGTTCGAAAAGCTTGGTAACGAGGTGTGCTGTAGCTTAGAATTATATAAACAGCTTTTTTTCTATTTACTTTGTCTTACACAGCAAGTATCATTTTTTCTTACTTTTCTTTTACATGTTTTACACATTTAGGCTGAGTTACTTCTCAAAGCAATGAGTCCATCAACATCTCTGGATCGACGCGTGGCTCTTCACAATCTCATTGAGGCCTTGAGCACAACTCGACGATCGTGCGATGCATCGGATCTGCTGAAACAGGCTGTAGTTGGTTTGTTGGATGAGATAGTACTGACTAGCGAAGGAGTCAAATCAGAGTTTAGTATACTCTACAAAGAGCTGTTTATGAAAGTACTCAAGTGCCTGCAAGATGAGCGAGCTTATGGTATGCAGTGGATAAATAAACATCTTACTCGTTTCATTGTTGAGGGTAAAGATGAGCACAAATACAACTTCGAAGCTATCGACTGCCTGATAAAGTAAATTTTATTTTTACTGTTCAATTGATTACAATTGAATATTTTTTTTTGAAAATGTTTTACATAATACTTGAAAATTTTAACAATGAAATTTTTATTTGTAGATCTCATTTGTTACATCTATCTCAGTTTGATATGGCATTAGCTCAAGCAATTAAGAACGGTAATGCAACAGCTGTGCACTTTGCAATGCAGCTAGTTCAAATGTATTTAATTGAAGACCGTAAAACTACGGGCGTTAGCGACAATGATTTTTGCCATACCATCAAGACACTTGTTGATATGTCGCTGCATAAGACTGCTCCTGACGGGTGGGTAACGCATTTTAGAAAATAACTACCTTTATTCATTTCTTACAGCAAAAATTTTGATAAAAGGGTATTTGCTTGTTTTTTCAGTATATCGCTCTACAGATTAAATCATTTAATTAAAACATTGAAACAGAATTACGATTCCACAGTCCTTAATGATCGCTTAGCCACTAGTCCTACTGCACTCATTCATTCTGGTATTTTACAGGTCAGAGTAAGTAGCTTCTAAAACATTAATTTGTGTGTGTGTGTTTTATAAATTAATAAGACAAAAAAGTATTTGGTAAAAAGATGAGATGAATGTATTTTTGATAAAGTGTTTCTTATTTTTATAGGCATGTGACAACGAGCCAGCAGATCTGCAAAAAAATACTCAATTGTTGTTGCGCGAATGGGTGGCAATGTTCCATAATCCATCTCATTCGCGCGACTTGACCAAGGCCTTCAGTAATATCGTCCATCAAATGAAGTACACCGGCATTATAAAGACAGAGGAGCTTATTACGCGCTTCTTGAAGCTGAGCACGCAGATGTGCGTAGAGCATTGTTACCGGGTAATCGCTGAGACTGGTTGTTCCTCTTCGAACTCGCGCGCCAAATGCTTCCACATTCTTGACGCCTACGTTAAACTGATTGCTATGCTCGTGAGATACTCGGGCGACCAAAGCAACAGCCATACTAAAATCAACCTATTGAACAAAGTGCTCGGCGTCGTGGCGGGCGTTCTGCTTCAGGATCATGAGGCTCGTGGTGCCGATTTCCAACAACTGCCCTACCACCGCATCTTCATCATGCTGTTCCTTGAACTTTGTGCTCCAGAACCCGTACTCGAGGCTCTCAACTTCCAGGTGCTCACTGCTTTCTGTCACACACTTCATATTCTCAGATCTGCTAAGGCACCAGGTTTCTGCTTTGCCTGGCTTGAACTTATTTCTCATCGTGTCTTCATCGCTCGTATGCTTGCAATTACACCTCAGCAGCGCTGCTGGAACATATACGCACAACTGCTAATCGATTTGATTAAATATCTCGCACCTTATCTTCGAAACGCCGAACTAGGTTGGTAAACAATTTTTCAAAGCTCTCGTAAGCAATCGATTGTCTTTATTACAAAAGTAACGTTTTTTGTTTAAATTTTTAGCGAAACCAGTGGCAATGTTATACAAGGGCACACTTCGTGTTATACTGCTACTGTTACACGACTTTCCAGAATTTCTTAGCAATTATTACTACGGTTTCTGCGATGTCATACCAACTAACTGTACGCAGTTGCGCAATATTATCCTGTGCGCTTTTCCTCGAACCTTGCGCGTCCCTGATCCCTTAACTCCCAATCTAAAAGTAGACTTGCTGCCGGAAATCATACAAGCTCCTCGTGTACTCACCGATTTTGCTTCACACATTCAGCCGGATTCGTTTAAGGATGAATTAGATTCGTATCTCAAAATACGTTCTCCGGTCACTTTTCTTAGTGAATTGCGCACCAACCTCCAGGTAAGAAATACGAATATCTTTTAAAAAAAATAAACACATCTATAAGACCTTAAGATTTCTGTAAACAGTCAATCATTGAATTTTACAAATGAATTTTGCGTCACACAGGTTTCCTCGGAGCCACCAATGCGTTACAATATCGAATTAATGAATGCATTAGTGCTGTACGTTGGTACCCAGGCAATCGCTTTTATTCGAAGCAAAGGTCATTTGCCAAGTATGTCAACGATCATGCACTCGGCCCATATGGATGTTTTCTTGAACCTGGCTGTAGACTTGGACACTGAGGGCCGTTATCTCTTCTTACACGCAATTGCCAATCACCTGCGCTACCCGAACAGCCACACTCACTACTTCAGTTGTACAATGCTCTATCTGTTCTTCGAGGCGAACACTGAAGCCATTCAGGAGCAAATAACGCGCGTACTTATTGAGCGGTTACTCGTAAGCAAGCCACATCCTTGGGGTCTGATCATTACTTTTATGGAACTTATTAAAAATCCAATTTACAAGTTCTGGGACCATGAGTTTGTCCGCTGTGCCCCGGAGATTGAAAAGTAAGCTTAAAAAACTTATGTTTTGTCTTATCCAATTTATTGATGAATATATAAATATATGCACACATAGATCTTTAAAATTATTAAAAGATTATAATCTGATTTAATCTTCTACTATTTACATTTCAGCATATTGGAGTTTTCACTTTGTCCATACACAGCTCCAAAGCAAGTCCAATAAATGCAGGAAATTTAGATCTTAAAAAATTAGAGTTATTTTTTTAATATGTAGCATATTTTAAAATATTTAAGTTAATTACAAATCTAAATACAAACTCTAGTGTAAATATATAAATATGTACATAGAATACAGATTATAAAGATATAACTAAGATTCATATTTTTGTATAGAATAGATTTTTTAGCTTAAGGCGACTGAAGTATATTTACATTTGAAACAAAATACTATATCAACACCATGCTTATTCAAATTGTAGATTCAATTAAATTTGTCCATTTACATCTTAAGTTGGAATAAGTATGAAAACGTAGCACAGCATTGAGTCTTGTTTAAAAATTCAATTTTAAGATGTATGAAACAAAAAACAACTTTACTATATTTTCTAAAAGCGTAACATGCAATCAGCTGTATATAAGTTTTGTAAAAACAAAATAACAGTTTATATATTGTATAATAAATAATAGTTTTTTGACGAATTTATACTTGCAGTGTTAACAAAAAATTGTAAAAATTTATGGACTAAAAATATTTAATTTGTAAGAAACTTTTTTGTATATTTATAATATTTACTTGTGATCAATGAGAAAGAAATTTTTATTAGAGACTAAGCAAGTCTAGTTTTTCAAAAAAAAATACAACTAATGATTGTTTAAGTTTTTTATAAATAAGTGTTGAAATATTATAGAAAATAAGCAAGTGATCATTAAATTAAAGCTTAGCATGTTATGTACTGTTTTTTAAATTTGTATAACATTTTACATTTATCTAATATTATGAATAAATCATTTTCTTTTTTAAAAATATAATCTGCATTTTTTGATTATTGATAGCCATCATCAATGATGTTAAAATTTCAAGCCATATTTTTGCAACGGTCAAAAATACGCTGCAGCTAAACGTACTCCTGATTTTACTTTAATCTAAAAAAAATTTATTTAAAAATATCAATAAAAAATTAATTTCATAAATATTTTATTTTTTTTTTTTATTTTTTACTCGAAAGTAGACAATCGATTTTTATATATTATAATGTGACGGGGGCGATTTAGGCAGGATAGTCGGATGAAGGGATTCGCCCGCAGGGTTGGCGAGGTGAAGAAACGTAAGTAGACCAGTCCCAGTGAACCTTGTGCTTTATTATTTGAATGTTTACCTAGTGTAGAGGTGTCGGCGGAGAGAGCGCGCCGCGTCGCAGCACGGCTCTTTTTAAACTCTCTCCTCATTTTTCCTTACTTCCCCCCATTTCTCCCAACTATTGTTGTGGAAAATGAGGGGATGTAAGTATATTATTGTTACATTATTCCCCACTTATCTGATGCAAGTGTTCAAAGTAGCCCCATTTAAAAACACGTAAATTACAGTCTTGCTTTTAAATTTAGAAATTCGCGGTTTGTTGCATTCGGTTCTTGAGATCTGTTCACAACGAACTCAACAATGACTTATTTTTTAGCATCAAAATCCGAATTTTAACAGCAAAGTTGCTACCACCCAAAATAGTCCTGGAGCTGGGTACCTTACCGTTTGATATGCGAGGTAAATGGATGAAAACTATGCAGTCTTATATATTTTAGGCTGCTGAATACGAATATGATTGTCGCCTTTGCGAAAAATGCCTACGTTTTGTTTAAACAAATATCAAACGGAAAGGTACCCAGCTCCAGGACTAAAATTTAGCTTCATTTTTAACTTGAACTTTAAGAGCTTTGCAAAAGACAAATGCAATCGAAAAAAACTTTGCAAATCTTGCAAGTATAAGCCTTTGTCCAAGCATCAGGTCGAATTTAGTCAAAGAATCATGAAACAATAATTTATACAGTTTCAAAGTGTTCAAAGTAGCTCCATATATTCTACTATGTTGCTTACTTATTTACTTACTTCTACTGACTTATTGTTTTATCTTTGATTACATTGTAATTTTGAATCTGTTTTTATTTTTTTTTTTTTATTCATAAATAAAAATTTTGCATTTATTAAAGTTCTTTAATTTATGAGAATCCAAAATTTATAGCACGCATTTAAAAGTATACACATAATATAAGAATAGTTAATTTATGAATAACACACAATTAATGCTGATGAATGTACTATTTACAATAACGATACAAGTTTATACATATCTTCAACATCTAAATATTTTAAAATTTTACGATAAACAATTTCGTAAGAGGAATACTCGTTAAACTTTATAATACTCTTCAAAACAGTTACCGCTTTGAACATGAGCTCGTATTTTTCACGTTCATCTTGAAATCGTTCAATCATAATATCATAAAACATGGGAAAGGATTTGGCGATAAATCCCGTTTCAAATGACTCGAATAAATATTCGTTCAGTATGTAACGACTGCTGACGCTACCCTCGATCAAGTTGAACAGAGACATGGATTCATAAACTTTAAAATCTTTCAAATTCTTCAGTTCTTCCAAACAATATTGATACTGGCGTATTTGTTTTTCACTTAATTTCTTTAAATCGAAATTAAGTATACCTTGATCGTTTTTGAACAAGTGGCATATAGCTGCATGCCGCAACAATAAATATTGATGTTTTGCATTTTTTTCTTGCTCCATAATTGCTCTTACGAGAACATTGTCAAAATTGACAATCAAACCATTATTAAGTAGAGCCCTTATAATTCTTGTAAAGGGCAATACGCCTTTAGGGCAACACAAAATAACGTGTTACCGTTATTCATAACTCGGTTTATGTTAAAGCCGTGTTTGCACAATGTACCTATAATTTTGATTTGATCTTTAATCTGAAATTGACAAAACATAATCACACTTGCGTTAATTATTAAGTATAGCTTATTGACATTGTCTTATAATCTTAAGTTTTATAAAAAGAAAAAAAACGAAAAAAAAATGAAATAACAACTATAAATTCACCATTGCTCACCTTTTTTTTTATAATAATATCTATCAAAGTTTTCATCCCGATCGAAAAATTCATTTTCATTGAAATCCCAATTGTAATCGAAGCCATCTTTGTACTGCTTATTATCACCCCAAAACAATAAGGCTGTGCAAAGAAGATCCATGTCATTGTTATCAATTACATCGATAGCCCCGCTCCTTGCTCGATATAAAATGTAAGTAACTCCACCTTGGCTAATTTAACAGCCATCCCTAATGCAGCTTTGACCTCTATTATTAACTCTGTTGATATCAATTCCAGCGTCGATTAGTTGTCTTGCCGAAAAAACATCCGTTGCATCGAACAGCATTGTGTCCCCATTTAAATCTACCGCGTTCGGGTCAGCGCCGGCTTTCAGTAGTAGATCGACTATCACGTGACAGCCCATATAATAGATTGCCGCACATAGCGGGGTAAATCCGAATTCACCTATCTTCTCCAAATCGGCCCCAGATTCAATTAGAAGTTTTACTGTGCTTATTCTTAATTCATTCTCAATTGGCGAAATTACTAAGCATGAAAATAAAAAACAAATGATTAACTTGACGATTATACATAAAAATAATAATAATAATAATAAGCAAAAGGCAACACACTATAATCCGGATATCCAGGTAATACATATTCAAAAAATCGAATATTATTGCTGACTACCTATTCGAATTTCTAATTGTCGTCTTGGCCCTAATCGAAGATCTAGAAAAGACTATTTCCTATCTTTGAATAGTAAAAGAATTATATATTTAGAAATAAAAGTGATATCTTATCAAATTAAAAACGAGGCGGAACACGATACTATATTTTCAGAGGCCTTAATTTATTTCTTCTTCTTCTTCTTCTTTTAATGGCTTTGGTTTGGGTACCTGATGGACTCTGATACGCCACCATACAGATTATGCTATTAATTTATTTGATAAAATATATTTAAGACTTACAAGGAGAGTGTACAGTATGTGGGTCATGGATTTTTATGAAACTTGGTATATTGAGTCCTTTTGCCATAATATGAAAAAATCCCAAGTCCTAAGGTCTAACGATGACTTGTTTTTGAGATATTTATAATTGAAGTTTCAGAAATCAGCATGGCTTTGTAAATGTATAGGGGAGAGAGGGGTTAGACTACACGATTTTTCTTCAGCAATTTTTTTCTCATACTAAATCAAAGAAATAAATTCTCAAAAAATACAGACTTCAAAGCTGGGATTTCAGGAAGCCCCTTAATTTTTTTCAAGTCAAAATATTAAAAATTGTGACTTGTAGAGCACAATCATTGAAGTCACCTTTTTTTACAGTTTGAAAAAATCACGGGGCTGAACTACACGATGGCCGAGGCTCAACTACACAAAGTACGATAAAAGTCGCAAATTTGGGTTTTTTGGCTTGAAAAAAATTTAGTGGCTTCTTGATAGTCCTAAGTTTATAATCTACCATTAGAAAAAAAATTTTCATTTATCAGAGAGCAGAAAAA
>JAPYZE010004520.1:0-10559 GCA_030522805.1 Leptomastidea abnormis
TACCAAAACCTCCACATGGACAAGAACGGCTGGGACGACATTGGCTACTCGTTTCTCATCGGCGAGGATGGCAACGTGTACGAGGGAAGAGGCTGGGACAGAATAGGCGCACATGCACCCAAATACAATAATCAGAGTATCGGTGTTTGTCTCATTGGCGATTTTAGCGGTAATTCGATTTTTTAATAGTCTCGTATAACTGTTAGGTGATATAATCTATGAGATAATTAATTAATTTTTTTTTTGATAGATCGTCTACCAAATGATGTTGCGCTAAAGGCCCTCAGCCGATTAATCGACTGCGGTGTCGATATTGGCAAGATACGTCGGGAGTATCGGCTTGTGGGACATAGGCAGGTACGCGATACTCTATGTCCTGGTGAGAATTTTTTTAAATACGTACGACAAATGCCACATTGGACTGATCATCCTGTACCTGTCACCAGTAGTGCTACCTCGATACATTCGTAAATAATTTCAAGCTTATCAAGCTAGAGAAAGAGCGATATGTTTTGACGATGACAAATGTTGAATTTTTGACAATTTTTGTGAGTCTAAATACTCTTTTGTACTTATGTATACTTTGTATTAATAAAATATAATCAAATCATTTTTTAATTCTAATGTTAAAAAATGAAAATCAAAAGGAAATCATTAAATTATTCATATTGTTTAAAATCAAATAGAAAATAAACTTTATGAGATTAACACTACATTTTTCGTACAAATTTTTCGTATAAAATTTATTTAATGGAAATTATACGAAATATAATGTAATACCATTAAACAGTACGTAAACGTTGTGAATTCAATAAAATAATGTTATTTGGACTTTTTACATAAGATTTTTAATAGGTGTATTAGCGGTATTATTCAAAACCACATGATTTAATATTAATAAGCTTAAAAGTAATTGTGACTTCAAGAAAAAAATAAAAAAATAAATAAAGCAATATTTTTTTATATTAATATATGTTTGATGCTAAATACCGTACAAAAAAAATTCGATGAGCTAACGAAGATAAAAAAAATAAACATTTCTACTATTACTTCAATCACAGCTCTAAAAAAGTATGTTCCAATCTGAATCAACATTTATGAGGCATATTTATCAAAAGTGTCAAAACAAAGTTATGTGGTTCCCCTTTTCGCTTCGACACACACACATGTACACTCTGAAATAAAGTAGGATGAAAAAACAAACGTGACAGAATTACATGACGCCAAGCTTTATGTAACAAACTCAACTCATCTATACACATTGAATCATTTTTTTCTTTTTTTTTTTCGCACCAAGTTTCGACACTTATAAGTGGCAAACGGAAAACAAATAGAAAAGGTAAATTACAGTCGTA
The DNA here is from genome assembly GCA_030522805.1 of Leptomastidea abnormis. NCBI lineage: Eukaryota > Metazoa > Arthropoda > Insecta > Hymenoptera > Encyrtidae > Leptomastidea > Leptomastidea abnormis. Next base: position 1,356 of record JAPYZE010004520.1, read on the forward strand.
CAATTGAGTCTCTCTCACCTTGCTGATTACAATATCTTTCGAGAGCCTTTGTATAATTTTTATTTTTCAAAATTGCTAGTCATCGCGTAATTATTAACGGATTTCAACATTAAAAATAACTTGTATCCGCCTTTTTTGATAGTTTATTACTTGTCTTTATTTTAGTAATAATTATAATTGCAAAATGAAATATAATTAGAAAAACTTTAATACTTTGTAATATATTTTTCATAAAACAAAAGGAAATAATGAAATATTTATATGAAATGGTTGATATTGTTGTATGCATATGTAAAGATATTAACAAATATCAATGTATAGAGATTTTGCAATAATTGTCTACAAACTATTTTATATAAACAGTTACGATGAAAGACAATAAAGTACTTGATATATTAAATTTTAATATTTAACTACACAGTAAATTATAATATATTAATAATTATTAATATATATTTAGTAAATATATATTAATATGTATTTAGTAAATTATATATTTCACATTAATAAAATAACATCTAACTTTTATAACTATAAGAATTTGCTAATATTTTATGATTTTCTCGTTGACTTATTACTTTGCTAATTATTCAAACAAATAAAAAATAATTAAGATTAATTTTTGTATTGAAATGTTTTAAAAAATATATAAATCAATAAAATAAAAATTAAACGATTTTAATCATATTAAATTAATCATTATATGTTACTTATTAATAGCTATGCTTAAACAAATTATAAAAAAAGGAACATTTTAATATATATGTAATTGTAAAAATCATAATTATAATTGCGATATTTTATACAATTTTTATTGTGATTAATATATTTATCATTTACAATAAAAAGTAAATAAGTCGTTTTAAAAATTAAAATAAGACTAAAATAAAAGCTGACCACAGAGAGAGAGAGAGAGAGAGAGAGAGAGAGAGAGAGAAGGAAAAGAAAGATGAGATAAATAAGAGATAGTTGAGGCTGCTAAAGTCGCTATTATGCAGTTAAAGCGGTCAAAGAGTCATGAGATGTCAAACCTTTAGTGAAGTTAGATTCATCGTTACAAAAGTTTGTATAAAAATAAAATAATTCTATTACATAATGTTTAAAAAATTATGGATGTTTTTAATATTGCTTTTGATGGAGAAAGGAATGACTTTGCCAGTGGATGATTCTAAAGACTGTAAGTATACTTAAATAATACAAGATTTAGAATAAACCAAGTTAATTTTCACTTTCCAAGTTAAAACTGTTAATATTTGTAAATTAATATAAGTTAATATTTTTAAAGCTGTCAATATAGGATACGATTTTATATACTTAATGCTTAAACTTAAGATACTTCTATTTATATTTTAATCTCTAATAGAAAATATTTACAATTTTTATTGCTTATTAACGTATGTTTGTGCTTAATAAAATATTTTTCAAATTAAATATAAATCTTATATATCTTTTGAAACATTTGTTATAGTAAAAGTTCTCACACTTTATCATTACATAACAGATATACTAAAATGCATAGAAAAAAACTAATTTCGTCATATCTTGAAAATGACACGTTGTTTAGTTAAAAAAATTTTTTAAAAGACATAAAAATTAAAAATTAAAAATATATTTTATTATCTATAAAAAATGCATTTTTATATTTTTAATAAATTTTCAGATTGTATGTGTGTCTTTTTATCAACGCAAATGTTCCAGTTTTTCATGTATATCTTTAAATTTATGAGTTAGTTCATGTAGCCTTGAAAATTTATATATTTAAAATAATAAGGATAATCTACATAAAATTTTTATTATTTATGTATGACAGCACAAAAACAATATTAAGAAATTAGAAAAGATTGAAAGAAAACCACTATAAAGTAAAACTATGTTAGTTGTTTTTAAAACCGGACAAAAAAATTATTTAATTAAAAAAATGTGCATTAGATTTCTTAGTTACTCATCTAGAAAAAATAATTATAAAAGTTTTCTTTAAAAAAATGGTGCTCAATAATACAACAAAAATTCTCTTTCTTTCATTTTTACCAAAAAATTAATTTTCATAATTTGCTATTACAATTGAAAAATTGAATATTTATCGTCAATATTCATAATTACCAGCAACACTCACTATAATATCTAGATCCGAGTGGGGAGCGAAACCGTCAAATGGGACTCTCAGCACTTTAAAAGTAAATCCACCAACTTACGTAATAATTCATCATGCAGCTTCTGCTCCCTGTACCACTAGAGCAATTTGCCAAGCCAGAATCCGAGCTTTTCAGGTTAAAAAATATAAAATTTAAATATAAAATGTTTTAACAAGATATATTTGTCATAATTTTTCATCAATTTAATTTATAAATTTGCTGTATCCCAGGATAACAAACAATAATTTTTTTAGGATTATCATATGAACACTAAAAAGTGGCAAGATATTGGATACAATTTTCTTGTTGGAGAAGATGGTAACATTTACGAGGGCCGTGGTTGGGGAAAGACTGGTGCTCATCTCGTTAATTACAATAGTAAAAGTATCGGAATTTGTGTCATTGGAAATTTTGAAAGTAAGAATATTTTCTTTAAAAATACGACGAGCATACATTATTTAAATTTAAAATATATGTTTTTTGTTATTATAATAATTTTAAATATTTTTTTTATCCATATTTATCTCATACACATTCATTGATGATTTCATATTTGTTTTATGTTTATGATTTAGAAATTGCTCCAAACGAAGCCGCAGTTAAAGCAGTAAACAGTTTAATTTCTTACGGAGTCTCTCAGAAAAAGATCAGTAGCGAATATTCTTTAATAGGACATCGTCAAGCTTGGCAAACTTTATGTCCAGGCAATAGTTTACAAGAACTTATTAAGAAGTGGCCACACTGGCTACCAAAACCTTGAATAATATAAATTTACTAGAAAAAAACATCTTCTAGTCGAGTGTATGAAATTAGAAAAATTATTTATTTAATATATGATTGAAAGTGTACATAAAAATTTTAATTTTACAGACAAGCACATTTTTAAAAAAAAAATAATTTATGAATTAATTTAAAATATGATCATTTACAAGTAGCGACTCCGCAACTCCAAAATATATACACTCCTTTTAGCTAAATAGCAACTCGGTAACTCCAAATTAAATCTATTAATTTAATTTGACAATTTGATATAAAGGGTATCAAAAATGAACCTTTAAAAAAAGTGTAATTTGTACGAAAAGTTTGATGTGATCCAACTATTTATATTTTTACACCAAAACTTCTTTTTTTATGTAACAGTATATAAATTGTAAAACTCATTACAAAAATTAATTATATCAAGTAGTTGTACAAGTTATGAGATCAATGAAAAGTAATCAAGTTTATTTTATGATTAATTTAATTTATTTTAAGATTTTTACGATCTTGGTTCAAATTAATGAAATATTAATAGTTAAATTCAATTTATTTTAAAAATAGATTATCTTGCTTTTACCTATTGAAAAATTGTTTTAATAATTTTTCAATTAAAATAATATTATTTCAGTTGCCTTATAACTATACGCATGGCTTATTTTTTTGTAGTCTTATAATAATAATAATAATTATTGCAAAGAGTCCGTGTGTTATTGTTGCCGTTCGTATGCAGTATCGTTGGCGATAATAGGCACAGGATGATCAGTCCAATGTGGCATTTGTTGAACGTACTTGAAAAAAGTCTCACCGGGACAGGTCGTGTTGCGGCCCTGCCTGTGTCCAATCAGCCGATAATCTCTGCTTATTTTGCCAATGCCAAGACCGCAGTTGATTAACTGGTCAAGGGTCTTTAGCGCAAAATCGTTAGGTAATCGATCTAACAAGCAGTAAAAAATATTAATAAATAATTAAAAAAAATAATTTAAGAAAGCGTATGTTACCATTACCGCAATAAAAAAAAAATAATTTAAAAATATAATTTAATTACTTTCAAAGTCGCCAATAAGACAGATGCCAATACTTTGATCGTTATATTTGGGTGAATGACGGCCCGATCTGTCCCAGCCTCTTCCCTCGTACACGTTCCCATCCTCGCCAATGAGAAACGAGTAGCCAATGTCGTCCCAGCCGTTCTTGTCCATGTGGAGGTTTTGGTAGGAGCGGACGATTTCGGAACAGTTGGCTTGATTCTCACAATAACGGGCTATACCACCGTGATGGATGACGACGAAAGGTGTAGGTATATGGACCATAGGCTTTAACGCCAATGGATTGCGAGCTAGCCACTCAGCTCGTTTTACCATTTGCGGACATATAGTGGTCTTATTGTCTATTTTTACAATTTGGATAAAGAAAATTTTTCTTAGATTAATTCAAGCATATACATTTTGAACATACACATGTATTAATTTTTATAGTGTAAATGTTATTATTGTCATTGGAAAACGTGTCTCATTCGTGCACAATCACTTAACATCCGACTTTTTCGTGACTTTTCTGAATTGCGAAGATTTTTACAAACTTTTTTTGTAATTTTATCGAGATCGTAACCCCGCTCGTTTTTTGCCCTCGCAGACATGAAAAATTGTATGCACACCAAGAGTGAAAAAATAAAAAAAGTCGCAGATCACTAGGCTTCGCTTCGAGCATTATATTGGTGAGATGAGACTTTCTTTATTTTTTTTTCCCTTGGTGCATAATCTATTATTCAAACCATTGTATGTGCATGTTTTTCAAAAATGCTTTTTTTGAACGGTGTTGTTTAACATAAAAAAAAAAAAATATCCACTGAATATCAAAATTAAACAAAACGCGATTTTTTGATTCGAGCATAAAAAAATAAAAAATTGCTTCTAGCGCTCGCCGTCGCAGATATTAAAAATTATGTTCAATACTAACGTGTGTATAAAAAATAATTTTTTAAGTTGTGAGTTTTTATTCTCACTTTGCTCAAAAATTACAGACTTTAGCAAAGTATCCCTAGAAAAAAATCTTAGAATCAATCAAGAAATAAAAAAAAACACTTTTAAATTATTTTAAACCAATTTTTGATTTTTTTTAAATTTACAAAATTGAATTTTCAAAATTTTATTAAAAAATGTTGAAAAATATTTAACGTTATTTTGCGATATTAGCACAGCTAACGAAAAAATTTTTTTGTCGTGTTCCCATAAATATCTACACTTATCGTCAACTTACTACAAAAAAAAAAAACGCGTATACTTGATTACATCGGGTCGTGTTTTTTTTTTATGATAACTCGGCGCGAGCAGTGTATATTTTTCGCGGGATAATTTTGTTGGACATTTTTAATTTTAATTCTTTTCGTGAAATCGCAACATATGCCAAACGTTGATATACGTCAAATATAATAGAATTCATTATTATTTTTTTCCCGAATAATTACAAAACTTTTGATTTTATCCACTTAATATAATTTTTTATTACAACATTGAAATCGATACCTATATAATTTTATAAATATTAAATAGGTATATGTACTACGTATATCTTTATCTTGAATATTTCAATAATTTACCCTCTGACAATTAACATTGTCAAACAGATCTTACAGCTAGTCAGATTTTATACAAATTTTTCTACTAACATTAAAAAATAAAGTAACAAAATTGTAAACTCACCATCACTCACAGCAGCGGAGTAAGTAGTAGCATAAACAGCTATAATAACTACCAGTCTGATTGTCAATTTTTCAAGTCTTGTATTACCCATGATCCCGTTCAAATGTACGATTCTGAAATCAATAATTTTTTGATAACGCTAGAAAACTGCAAGGTATCGTACTTCAGCCTCTTCGGGGACTTACCCTTTCAACTGTTTGCGAAAGAGCATTATTTTGTGTTTTTATCGACTTTTTTTCCAGTTAAGTCTTTTGCGCGTGAGATTGTTTTATGTGCTGCGGTACAATCACTATTTTGTATATTATATATTAGTAGCGCGTATTATCTATAAAAATATAATGCTGGCTTTACAATTGTAACTAATTATAGGAATTGAACTGCTGAATTAGATTGCGGTGATCTTTTATAAAAAATGGGATGCCAAATCGATGTGGTTATTGTAATGAGACGATAAGAGTATTGTTTTTATTAGATACATATATTTACTCGTTTCTAATGTTAGTTGCTCATTTGCAGTTTACCATATAATCAATTTCAAACGCGATCAAACTATTACGTTCTTATGTATATATACATGATTCAACGCCTGTAACGAAAACTATACCAGATGCCAAATTATTTCTCGAAATGTATCACTTGTATCGGATCGTAATATAGAAAAATACCTGTGGTGGTTTGAGCTGAATTTTAGCCGAACTCAGAGCGTTGAGATGAAAAAAAAACACATGTCACTCCTGCTTTTTTACAGTTGCTAGATTTCGTTAAAGGCGTTAAATTATTTGATCACTTTACACCAATAAAAAAAAAAACCTTATCAATTATAAGCAATTACAATGCAAATAAATCGAGAAAAAAAACCAATTTACTTTTTTTAAAATAGGGAGAAGAAATTATTTCATTTGTTTTGAAATACAATACTTGTTATAACCATAAGCAATTCATCGCAATTTTGTTTATTTACAAGAATTCTTTTGATACGAATGGTAGAATTAAGTATGGTTTATGCTATTTTTAATAGTTATTTCAAACAGTGTAGTAATTTTTATCAAACTTTTTTCTTATAATTTTTACTATTTCTATTCTCAGTGTCACTAATTGTAAATAAGACATGAAAATCGTGTAAAGATAATTTTATTTTTTTAAATAATATTGAAAAATGAAATACAAAGATGTAACTTACGTTACAATATAAAAAAATACAAGATGGAATAGTGGTAAAATATATTTAAAATATAATTTTCGTCAATTTTAGATTTCTTCAATTTGAAGTAAAAATTGTTACATGACGATTGACTGCGTTATCATAGCTATCCGCCTCGCTTCTCACACAAATGTCTAGCCTTGAATAACCTTTACCTTTTAAATCAACACTGTAATCTCTCACCTGTGATAATTTAAATAAATTTTGAAGTTTATTGCTCAGTTTAAATAAAAATTTTAGAATTACATTCATTCAGCTAATTTTTAAATTTAATAAAATACATATTTTTTAAATTTCTTTTTTTTTAACTTACTTGTAACTGGATTCTCCTGCCGAAGTGTTCATTGAGTTCTGGAACGCAAAGTGCAGAACCGTATTTTATTTTTGAAATTTTATCCATTGCTACTGTTACAAACTCAGCTCTTCCATCGATGAAATCCTGCAAATTAATTCATAGAATATTTTTAAATTATTACAAAATTATTTCAAGAATTTATTAAAAAATATTTATTTAATAACTAACAGTCATTATTATTTTAGTAATACCAAAACAGATTGTTTGAATATCAAGTAACATTCGTTTGATAGTTTAAAAATTTAAGTTAATAAAAATATATTAATGTTATTACGTATTTTTTTCAGCTATATTAAAAAAATATACTGAAAAATTGTATAAAAAGAAATTTTATAAGGAAAATAATTGGATATCGCTTACTTGTAAATTACGCAATTTCTTTCCTCTCGAGTCAAGATAATCAGATTCGTCATCGGTATAAAAGTCAGGATAGTAAGCAGCGAGAGTAACATTATAGTGAGCTTTACCACGACAAGACAAATCGTGTCTATTTGATTGTTCCACTATTTATCATAAATATAATTAACAAGCACATTAATAAAAATTATATAAAAATTCTATAACGAAATTTTTATATCTCGATGAAATTATGTAAATAAATATACCTTTAGCAGAAACAAACGCTAGAACAATAAGAAAAATAATTATCCTACTCATTGTTAATTTTAATTCTTTTTAATCACTTTTAATTCAAGAAAAAACGTGTGTGTTTTACGACAAGTCAAATTCTGAACTGAAAAAAATAAAAATTCCAGTCTTATTTTCGCAATACCCGCAGCACTTTTGTTTTGCTGAATACGCAATTTTCAAACTGCTTAAACTTTTTAGTTTTTATTTTCACTTGAAAAGTGTAAATCATCATAACAAAACGGACCGAACTTAAATTAATGTTATGAAACGATATATGAGACAAAGTACACGTTGTGATCAATATTGCACTTTTTATTATCGATTATAAACGGTGTTGAAAAATCTTTGCTCTTTGCAACTATGCTAAAAACAAATTATTTTTTCGTTTTAAATAAATAAAAAAAATTTGTTTGTAAATATCGAAGTCAATTTTATTAGATTATAAAAATTATTGTAAAATATGATATACAAAATTGAAATTTTCTTCTTCTCGTCCTTTTTTTTTAATAATTGTAAAAACATTGTAAAATATGTAGGTCTGTTTTCTCAAACTTGGGCTCCTGCAAATATTCATCACAGCATACACGGATGTAAACATGGCAGCTACTAGCTGAAAAATAAGAAAACATATATTAACTAGTTCGCATAAGAAATAAAGCTATGTAGTGTCATTGCACCGCGAAGGAATATATATAGTTATAGCCTTGAATAGGTGGAAAACGAGGTAAAATCAATGGAAAAACGTTCTTGCGCTAAGTCGGTGTGGTTTTTTCCCAAGCGCCTCCATATAACATAGCTGAATAAGTAAAATGACAATTGTACAGGTCAGTATAGAAACAGGCGAACTTAGGTGTACATATACACATATATGGACGGTTTGCTATACTAAACTTTTCTTTGATTACCGCTACTACCTCCACATATAATACAAGATCGATTAAAGTTTTTTTTTTTGACGAGAATTGTCGTACAAATCGATGTCTATTATTATTGCGGCCTAAATGTTTGATAAATAATTTTCAATGATTATTTTGCTTGAACGAATTTTATATATTCTATTATTATACTTTATATAGGTATATATAGGTATATATGCTTACATTTTTATAATAGTTCATTTGAAAAAACAATTATTTTGTTTAAAATTAAAATCGTATTTTTTTATTTTGAAGAAAACTTTAAATTCTTTTACATATTATTAATGTTTATAAAGCGTTTGAACACGTTAATCATATTTTATGTCTTTCATTTATCGAAACGTGACCTAATAAACTTCCAACATTAAATAATAATTTTATGATTAACCAATTTTGCATTAAAATTATGAACAATATAGGGGAGAGGGGGGCGAGTTGGCCGATTTTTTACATTTGATTTTTTTTACGAAATTCTATAAGGTTTAACGATCTGAAAATTGGACCACTTATT
>JAPYZE010004522.1:0-14899 GCA_030522805.1 Leptomastidea abnormis
AAGCTCACTTTATCTCGTGAAATGGTCGAGTCTATTACGCTCTTATGGGTGGGATGCAGGCGGGATAAAGATAGAAATAGAGATCAAGTTCATATATGCCGGTCTGGCATGTGTGTCTGAAGGAGTTGTTTTTAATTGCTTGACTCCTTGAATGAAAGCACAAGTCAAGCTTTCGCTAGAATAGCTACTGTGACCTTGAATTTAATTTGTTTTTTTTTTTTTTAACAATGTACTATTATACGTATATCCGCGATATATCGTGTTATCGGATAATTAACGTCGTTTAGACTACAGTTTTTGTTTGGGTTTCTAGTTTTTAAAATAAAAAAGAAAAAATCGAGTATATCTCGTGATTCATTATATAGGTATATATATCTACCTACATTTGCGATTATGTTACATTTCTCGTACATACCATTATACGTTTCTTTTTACATGTATACCAAAGTATCTTGTTACTCAAATTGTTTTTTTTTTTTTTATATGAACGAGCCTTTCTTGATATTTATACATTTTTAATGTCATCGATGTTTATGTATATTTCAACAATTGTTATATTTGTTTAACTGTTAAGGTAACTTATATAACTAGTCATAAAATTGTTTCTCAATTTGCATAATTTAATGATTTTTTCTGGAATCAATTGTCTGGCCAACTTTTGCATTTGTTTGCAAGCACATTTATCATTTTTTAATAATTTCAGATATTTATAATTTTGTTATGTTTACATTATTTATTTTCTATCATTAATTTTATAAAATTTTAACATATTTCGTAATCCAAAATTCGAACACGAGATTGCTATTTATTAAGTCATATACATAAATAATATATACTAATTAAGGATAACACGAGAAACACAAGATATATAAGCTGATAAGAAAAAAAAATATGTTTAAGAATGTATTTATAATATTGTCTAAATGCCTGATATAAACAGAACAACTGGACCGCATCGAGGAGGGAATGGACCAGATCAATCAACTGGACCGCATCGAGGAGGGAATGGACCAGATCAATGCAGACATGCGGGAGGCTGAGAAAAACTTGACGGGGATGGAAAAATGCTGCGGACTTTGCGTTCTTCCCTGCAACAAGTATGTCGTTTTAACGTTATAATTATAAAACTAAAATTTTTTATCTCTTTTTTCATTTTTTTTAATTTTTTTTTTCAAATATCTAATTATTTAATTTTTAAGCACGTAACTCATTATGCATCTCCTATATCACGATTTTTTACATTCATTAATATATATTTCATCGTAAAACCGACGTTGAAATTCGAGGAAAAAAAAAGATGAATATATCGGAAATTTTTTTGAATGACGTTCTTCGAGGCACTTTACGGTATTAAAAATTTCAATTTTTGTATTGCAAGAGCTTTATTTCAATCATATTATTTGCCAGAGGATTCTGACGATTAATTGAAATTAAAATTTTATTATCACCGAAAAAGACTCTTCCTTCGTTCGTTCTTTCGCAGCTTTTCGTTGAACGTTTTTAATAATCTCTGTATGTGTGTTAAAAAGTAGGGAAAAAAAAGGACCTTATACGTATGAATTCCACGCAGGAAATTGAATTTGGCAAAGATCCAACTATACATTCGGCTTTATAAGCTGAAAGCCTTCACCTTGTGAACTTTTTAATTTTACATTAAATGTGGTGAATTTGAATGGATGACATTATTAAATTTTTGTTGCGCTTTAATAAATATTTTAGAGTAATATATTAACTCGATATTTTAATTACTAAAGAAATTAAAAATAATAATTTGAATTAAAAAAAAATTTCAGCATTCTGATTATACGTAGCAAATATATAGAGTTAACGTTTATTAAAAAAATTACTATTTTGAAAAATGTTGTTTAGCTTCATGCGTTAGTAGAAAACCGCGAATGTATACATAATATGGAAGAGTCTGGTTCAGTGATTTCTTTATAAATTTAGCCTCGACAGTGAATAAAGTTTTCTAAACTACGTGTATACGTACTTACTATACATATATATCGCTATAAATATGAAAATAGATTTCCGGAGGAAGAGAGAGAGAGAGAGAGAGAGAGAGAGAGAGAGGCGAAGAACCTGACACTTGAAAGCCCCTTCTTAAAGAGGCAATGCATGCAATTTTCTGCATGGATTTTCGGATCGAATCTTCTAGTCATGTATATACATATTATATATATACATACTGGATAACTTGGAGATTTGCTTCGGTCCTCTCTCTCTCTCGCTTTATTCACCTTGATCTCCTTTGAATATTACTCAAACTCATGTATTTTTCACGGTTACTTCGCGAATATAACGCAGATCGACTTTACTCATATATAATAATATACTCAAAATAACTCGTAAAGTGCCTTATGATTATGATATTCAAAATATAGGTACATATTAGAGAAGGAAAAAAAAACTTTTACAGAAAAAAGTAACTTAAATTTTAACGGTACATCATCATTTTTTTCTTATAATCAAAAAATCGATTATTACATCGTGAAAAAAAAATATATATATATTGCATGACACGCGAAATTATAAATGATTCACCAGCAAAAATATAAATATCGTTTATGTCATCGTAATCAGTCACTTAGAATAATAATCTATACACTGCACTTACATTTTGTCTATTTTTATAATCGATAATATTTTGGTTAAAATTACTAACTTGTCTTGGTGAAAGCCAAAAAGCAGTTTTGCAGGCGCGCAAATCGAGGGTCCCCGAGGTGTCAATATAAGAATTACCTTTCCAAAAAAATCTCGGCGTGTATCACATGTATATATAGGGATGCTATATGAAATGCGCGTAAACACACATATATAAATATATGGGATGATGAGGATGAAAGAAGGTGTAAAATACATACACACACAGAAAAATATTCACAAAAATGTAGAGAAGAAGGAGAAGGAGGAGATGAAAATAAAAGAGAAAAAATTAAATTGACGAGGGCGGGTGTGTGTTGTGTGTTTGTTTGTTTTTTTTTTCAATAATTGGTCATCACGTACGCACACTTGCACACATTGGGATTGCTCGATGATTTTCAAGGAGCTCGAGCTTCAAGGAGGACGAAGGAACGTGGAAGGGCAACGACGACGGGAAGGTGGTAAACAATCAGCCGCAGCGCGTCATGGACAACGGGATGGTGATGCCGAGCGGCTACATCGGCAAGATAACGAACGACGCGCGCGAGAACGAGATGGAGGATAACATGGGCCAGGTCAACACGATGATCGGCAATCTGAGGAATATGGCCATCGATATGGGCAGCGAGCTCGAGAATCAGAATCGCCAGATCGACAGGATCAATCGTAAGGTCAGGGCTTCTCTTGCTTCTCGATGTTCTTTGCTCATGTTGTATGTGTCCCGTCGCCGCTGCGGCTGTCGCATAAGCGCAGCTGCCGCCGCCGCCTTCTTCTTAAATAAGTATTATCTGCCGCAGCAACGTTATTATACCGATATATTATTTAACCTATATATATATATATCACATAATATATACTGATTGTTAATTGTTATTGTTAATTTTGTTAATTGTTATACTTTAAGTATATGAATTTTAACCTGCATACATAATTAGAATAGCTTAAAAAAAAAAAAAAAACAACAACCAACAAACAAACAACAACAAGAACAACGACAATAGCAAAAAAATAATAAAATAAAGCGTCAATTATAAACACGCACATCATCCGCGCGCCACGATTTAGCGGCTCTCTGTTTTGATGAAGACACACGCTTTATTACGCGTATGGATATATGCAAAACACCGAGTCGCATCCCGCGGCGACGGCTTTCTCTTATATACCGTATTTGATATTAAATGTATTGCCTACTACCATTACTACTATACAACTACTATACTTATGCCCAGCTTTAAAAAAAAAAATAATATCATCATGTTGTGTATTAGTTTCTATTGGTTAGCAAAAATAATGGCCTATATATACATCTAAATAATATCCGATATTGTGTTATATTATGAATATGAATATTTATCTGTTGTCTGGTATGTGTATTTGTTATGTGCAATTTATCCAATTAAATAATACCTATATACCTTCCATTCACAAAAAAAAAAAAAAAAAAAAATTGATATAAAAACACACAAACACACACCCAACCTGACCCTCTATCTGTTGTTTGAGCAAATAAGTAAGCCCTCTATTGTCGAATATTTGTATACGACCTTGAGGTTTGTGGTATATATTCATTGTTGTTATTTATTTAAAAAAAAAAAAAAAAAGTAGTTGATATTAGAAAAATTAGTATGTAGTAATTATGGTAATTTTAAGTATATACGTATAGATCAATAGATTAAATAGAAATACATATACAAATATATAAATATATAGTGAATTTGTGCTGAATGTAATGTAAAGTTTTAATAGACTTGACATTACAATATAACGGAGATGCGTAAAAAAACTTTTTGATAAGATTTTAAGGGCTGGCAGCATAGTCGGTATTGCCAAAATTATAAAATTCGTAAATTTATAAATTTTATGTGTATAATTTACGAACGGGCTATTATCACTATGCTGCCTTTTATTACGTATACACACATAAAATTGCCTTAACTTATCAGCAAGATTTTAACGCGTCCCGTATAAATGAGCGTAAAATGGACATATTATCAATATACTTTTTTATTTTTGTTTTAAACATAAGATAAATACATATTGAAATTAGGCTCCATTTTACGTAAATTAAAGTGAAAACACTGTAAATGTTTTAGTGTCGTTGTATTTTGAAATCCTATTGTGTTTTTGATGTTTGGTACACTATGAAATTTAATGCTTACAAGCTAAGATATATCTATATATAGATAATACTTATAAGTATGGAAATTTATATTTACGATCCAAATTGGATCTTATTTTGTTTTTGTGTAGCTCTTTTTTGGAATAATTTGATTTATCTTAAATTTTAATATTGATTAAAGTTTAGAAGTATAAATTTTGACTGATTTGAATTATTTATGTTATTATTAACGTAATTTTAATGCTTTTTATAAATTTGATATAATATGATTAAATTAACGATGCTTTTCATATCTACAACTTATAAATTTATTTTTATATAAATTTATTAGCTTTTAACGTAATTTAACAACAAATAAGTATTATAATTTATCAAAATTAAATCTTATAATAGAGAGCTACTGAGTATCACGCTGATGTGTGCAATTGCTAATTATAGATTAAATATACAATAATATATTAAAATAATATAAAAACAAAAAATATATTGTGTAAGTATATGAATAAAAATGCATGGATTTGTTGGTGTGTATTAAACGAAAAATAAATATAAAATAAAGTAGTGCTATCTTAAGTTTAAGTATATATAACTCAATAAGCACTACACTTACTTATAAAACTCAAAACACCAACCAATAAACGTCACATTAAAAATAAAAAAAAAAAATTAATTTTTCAAAAAAAAAAAATAACATTAACATACACACAGCTACACCAAAGCATTTACAGTGCAGATAAGTTATCCGACAAAAAATAAAACTGACAAAAAATTCCTTCGGGGCTTCGTTATATTTTACAGGGCGAGTCAAACGAGACGAGGATACAGGTGGCAAACGAGCGGGCCCATCAGTTGCTGAAATAAACCCGCCTGATGCTGTTGCTACTGCTGCATGTGCGGGTTAACGCGTCTGCACCACAGGCTGCTTGATCATGATGATAAAAATAAGAAGAGCGAATTATTATTATTATTATTATTATTATTACGGCAGACAAAACGACGACGACTACTACTATTACTTCTACTGTACTACTACTACTATTACTACTACTACTACTACTATATCAAGATCATTATATGCATTACGGCTTTGCAAATGAACGAGTAAAAAAATAAAAAGTAAATGAAAATTAAAAATTCGGATGAAAATATAATGTAAAAATAAAAGAATATGGCTAAAATCAATGTGGGAGCGTCGAAGGACTTATCACGCGTGCGCGCCCGCGAGCCTTCTCCGATGTATACATATATATATACTTAATAATGTAAAACCGCTAGATTATTATTATTATTACTACTATTATTAATTATCGAGTATTACTATTAATTTTCATTATTGTCTTAAGCTCATTAATTAATAAACAAAAGCTATACCCCCTCCAGTCTATTTTTTTTTTATTTTGCTCTCGGCATTACTAATTGTTTAATGTCGTTTTCACCCGTGTGCACGCGTCGACCAATAACCGTTGTATTTAATTATAATACCACTAACAGCAGAAAAAAAAACTCCTTAAGAAATTCCTTGCATTCCAATTACTTAAATTACAATTATCTTAATTATGCAAAGCAAGAAGAAAAAAGAAAATAAAAACAACAAAAATTATATTAGTTAAGCCGTCGTTTTACGATAAACGCGAGCGCGCGCGTGACGTTCTTTGCCGCGTTACCAGCTTAAACATGGTCTTTGTATAGCTAATGAAAAAATTCCCACGAAATATTGTCGTTATCAAGTTGTGCACGTATATAATAGATCTGTAAGCGCGATTTGATAACGATAGGAATTTTTTTTGAATTTTGGAAGAAAAAAAAAAACAAAACAAAAAATGGAATAATAAGTGTCAGTAAGAGAGAAAGAAACAGCTTCATCGCGTTGCGATATATTGTGCTTGGCCGTACCTATAGAGCAAGTTTTTAAATGTGTCACGGCTTCTACGGTACTTTTATGTATTATACTTATACTTTTAAGAACATAATTACCATACAAAAAAAAAAAATAACAAAATGGAAAAAAGTTATCAAGCAAAATAATAAGTTTAAAAAAAAAGAAAGAAAAAATTAAAAAAAAAAAAAATTAAATAAAAAAGTAACGTGTAAATTTTCGCTGCAGCAGCATATTTCTCTCTATTCGTAGAAGAGGCCTTTTTTGTAACTGGTCTCGAAAGTCGAACAATTTCTCTCAATCTCTCAATCTCTCTCTCTCTCTTTCCTCTATTCTTGTATCTCTCTTTATGTAAACTCGCATATACATACATTCACATACACACAAACATAATACAGATTAATTGAAACAGGACGTGACACTCGTTATCTTACGCGATTTATGCATACATACAAACACATTTATCTGACGAGAAAAATTAAGAACAAGAAATGATTAAAAAAAGGTCTTACGTAAAATTAGACTATTTAACTTGAAATCTTGTAATATTTTTTTTTCTTCTCAAGTACAAAGAGATTTTTTGAAAAAATAAATAGATGAATAAATGAAAAAAATTCAATTTTTACGGTAAAATGACTTTCAATACGCAGACACGTGAGGGCTAATCTTATTCTAAATCGAGCGTTTAATATATCAAATTTATTATCGCTCACATTTTTTTCTCTCCATTTATACTAACCCATATGTATATCTCGTGTCTGTGGCTAAATTGTCATTGTTAACGGTTAGCAGCTAACGACGAAGGAACATGTATTACGAATGGATGATCAATAAAACGTGTTTATATTATATGCGTACGATTAATATGCGATTTAATAAAAGTATATATAAAAAAATACAAACACATTCACACACATACATAAGTAGTAGGTATATTATATATTTGTAAACGACGCGCAGCAGGTACACACATATTTATATATACATATAAACATAGTCGGCTCAGTTTTACGTGCCTTTAAATCGTTCTACTTTCCCTATATATGCGGTACCCTACATATGCAAAAAATATCCGTAAGACCCTTTTACACTTCATGTCTTTAAATTTTCTCGTTTAAATTCCAAGCTGCTTGATGAGTTTAGAATTAAACTACGTTATTGACGAAAGAATACGATGTCAGTAAGCTGTAAACGAACAATACACACTCACATTTGGTAATATCATATCACGCAAATACATATATTAGCTGACGAGCTATATTTTTCATTACTTGATGTTATTTTATTTATTTTCTATAATATCTTTCCTCTACTATCCTCAGAACTCGTTTTATTAGAGCGAGCCTATAAGTTTTTATTTTCTCCTTTTTTTCCAGCTAGTCGGACCAGCGATATGACAAATTTTATCAAAAAATCGCAAAGATTTACACACACTTCCATTTAATATATACTCTCGCATATCAAATGCGCTCTTTATTCACGAGTGCCCGTTTATAATATATTTAACAATAAAATTATTAACGTATATCAATTTATGATCTTATAAATAATAATTATACTTTAGCAATGAAAAAAAGCAAGAAATTTCAGCATCATCTTTCGAAATGATTTGCAAAATATCACTTTTGTCTCTTATTATAATAAATAATAACAAAAAAAACATATGAAAAAGAATAAAAAAAAGAATATTTAAGTAATAAAAATAAAGCAAAAAATACACAACGATCTTTCTAAGTGCATTGAAGTATATATATATAATATCACATTATAATACACGAAAGGCTTTATCGTCATTGGGACGACGCTCGATATCACATCGCGTAAATTTCGAGCCCAATTGACACATATTTTTTTTTTTTATTAAACACATTTTTCATTAAATTATTATATACGCAATTTTTAAAATATCGTTGTATATCTGTATACGTGAAATATAGTTATGAGCCTAGAATTTTATCTTTGAAGCGAGATGAGACGTATATAACAAAACATTTTCAGTCGCTAAACGAGAGAAAAAAAAAAAAAAAAAAAAAAAAAAAGAAAAAAAAAAAAAAAAAAAAAAAAAAAAAAAGCCTACATATGAAAAAAAAAAAGGCTCTCGAGCATCGTCCCGACCGATATATAAATGGCATTATATTAGCGCTCAGGATAGTAGAGGAGTATATAAAAAAATTGTTATAGAGGAAAGACTTTGTTAAGCCGAGAGAGGATAATATATTATAATAATATATATCGCGCAGAGAGCGAGAGATGACGCGCGAGATTTTTTGAAATGTACCAGAGAAAGCCTACATGTATAATATGTATAAGCGTTTTGAAGTATATCGACGAGAGCACCTGAAGGTGGCTCTTTATATACGTTTATTCGTCCAGAGATTACAACTCTATTACTTTTTTTCTTCTTCTAATTTTTTTTCTTATTTTTTTATTGCAAGCGACGAAGTTATGATGAAAAAAAAAAAAAAGAGCAAGGAGTTTACTACTTAAGAAAAGGAGGATAGAAAGCTGACACGTGAGACGAATAAGAATAAGAGCAGCCGTAAATATAAAGTATAAAATGGTATAAGAAGGGATAATAATGATAAAAAAAAAAGAAGAAAGAAAAGAGAGGCAAAACGATGATGATTCATATCTCTTTAGAATCTAGTGTCCCTTCAAGTAAATGATTTAGCCGAATCATAAAGGATAAAAAAAGAATAAATAATTAATAAAGTTCGCAAAAAAAAAAAAATCGATAACACGCGCGACATCATGAAAATACACACGCTCACGGTAAGGTCGAAACTCCAAAAAATAAAAAAAAAAAAGGTGTATGCTGATTATACGGAGCTAAAAGCGCAAAACGTTGATTCTGCGAACAGAGCAATTATTGTGGTTAAACAAGAAAGTTAACGAGGAGTTGAAAGAAGAAGAAGAAGTTAAACGACGCATGGAAAAGGAAAGCTTAATAATGATAATGAATAAATGCGAGCATATAAACAAGCGTTGAGTTGAAAAAATATAAAAAAAAAGTAAGATAAGGAGAAAAGAAAAAAGTTAATAAAAAATGAAAATGAAAACTTGTACATTATTGTATTTACACAGAGGCTTGTACATGTATTGTAGAGAACAATGAAAAAAAAATAATATAAAATAAAATTTAAACAAAAAATGCATATTGTAGAGTCGATGTAGAGTGAAAGAACGAGAGAGAGAGAACGGATGTGTGTGAAAGAGCGATAAGAATGAGAGAGAATTTTGCTTGTTATGAAGAATAAAAAATGCGCGTGACGCTGATTGTATAGGGGGAAATCGATTAAATTGTCAATTGTCGTAAGTTCACACCAATTTTTTTTTAAAATTAATGTATATTTATTATTAGAGTATAAATGAAATTTAAACATTTATTAGTGATGAATGAGATTACAAGGAACGTGATCAACAAGAAAGTAATATTAAAAGTTTATAAACTGGTCTCGATTTTTGGAAAAATATCCTTCATTTTTATTGCTTTCTTATATGCATTACTTACTAAAAAAATTACTTTGGCGTACACTTCGACGATTACAATTAACATTAAAAAGAAAAATTAATAGCGTTTGTAGAATTTGACGAGTACTCAATTAAAATGTCCAGAGGTTCATGATGAAACGAAGACAAGAAAAGTAAAGAGAGAAATGACTCGTTTTAACGGCGTTACGCGCATATATTACATATATAGGAATGAATCCAAGTGTGGGGCTAATTCTATAATCGCATAGACGTAACGAAGTTTGTGATAATCGAGGAGCAACATGTGAAAAAAAATACATACATACAAATTGATTAATAAACAAACAAACAAACAAAAAAAAATAAAAATTTAAAACGGCGCATATAAGTTACATAAAACATTATATAAAATATATCGGTCTCTCTGTCTGTCTGTCTGTGTCGACGATGCAAGCGAAGCGATTTCTCGAATCTGCCGTTCCCCATTAAATACACTCGACGCGACTGTATAATGTCACTTTCTCAAAGAAAGAAAAAACATTTTTTTTCCAACTTTTGACCTTTTATTATAAATATAAGTCAAATTTTTCGATTATAGCAAAGCAAAGGGAGACGAAAAAAAAATGTGGCGTTATAGGCGTAAAGCCATAAATTTTTTGAATTTATAATGTATGAATTTCTAAAGCTGACGTTTGTATAACTGCGTAGTTTATTCGCAAGGTAATCTCGCTGATTTCTTCCATTTTAAATGCTTGTTAATTAAAATAAAGATTAAAAAATTAAAAAAATGATTAAATTTAATATTTATTAATTGTTAATAAAATATACGCAATTATTGTTATTAGCTGAATGATCAGTAATAAAATAATTAAAAAAAAAAATTAATAATTCTATATTTTAGTCTTATAAATGTCTAGTTGATGCAATTACGAGCGATGCAAATTAACGATCTGCAGATTCGAGGACTGTTCGACAAATACAAAACACACTAGTTGTAAACACATAATCAATGAAAAAAAAAAAATATAATATAAAAGCTGAGATAAATAATGAAAAAAAATGGTTATAAACAAACAGACAAAATTTATCGCAATCACGTACACGCAACAATAAATAAGAAATAAAAAATAAGAAGGAAAAAATTGTCGTAAACATATGTATGAGAGCATGGCAAGCGAGAGAGCTCGGCCTCAACTATGTATGGGGTGCGGGAGAAACAATAATTAATGAAATTTAACGACGCGTCGAACGATCAGGAAAAGATCGTGTGGGTGAATTTAAAAAATAAAAAAATAGAAAAAAAATACAATCGTCCTCTTCTCTCCTCTCGCTAATTTTTTTTTTTTTTTTTTTTTTTTTTTTTTTTTTGTAAAGATGATACGCACGCGAAACTACAATTAATATGAGATTAGATAAAGGAAAACGAAAGAAAGAGAGAGAATGTTATAGAAGCGTCAAAAGAGCGTGAGATTTTAAATATGATAATTAGTGGAACGGACGTTTGATATATAAATAGGATACATGGATTATATATATATACATATATACATATACATTCATACATACATATGAGATAGCAAGCGTGTGAATTCTATATAACGCGATGCGAATTGGCTTTTCCCTAGATTAATCGTCGGCATCATCTTATACATAATATTATATAAAAGAAGAAAACACACACACACACTCAGACACGAAAAAAAAGTATGTTAATAGACATTATATTAAAATTAAGATTATAAAAGAAAAAGAGAGAAGTTAAAACAAAGAAAATGTCAAGACGATCTAAGCAGATTCTATATATTGTAAATGCATCCATGTATTTACCTCTCGATAAAAAATAGAGTATTAAGGATTGTATATTAATGTACCCTATAAACTTAAAAAGTCTCAGAACATTTTTGTCTCTTAAATTTTTTTGTTTAAAGATAGATTTATTTTTTAGACTTCTTTTTCTTCTTTTTTAAAGAAAATCATTACTTTTCTGTACATTAAGAGACATGTATTTATCTTTCCTATGTACTGCAAAATAAAGTTTGTTTCTTGTTAAATACACAGACTTAATATTACTTTTTATGTTTATTCTATAGTCAAACTTTATCCTTGACCATCAATCCACATAAAATAAAAAAGGAAAAATTGTACTTAAATATTTAATATTTATAACTCATATTCTGACATTACTCAATTTTGTAAAATACAAAGAAAATTTGTATTTACATTTAAAATAAATCATATAAAACAAAGTTAAAAAAAAAATTTTCTAATTGGCGCTTTCCTTGGTCTCGAGGGACACACCGTAGCGTAGGTGGTAACGATAGCAGATAAGTCAAAGACGATGAGAAAGAAGAGGAAGAAGAAGAGGACAACGAATTTGGCGCAGTGTTGCCCTTGCACATTTGCATGGTTCTTATTATTTTATTTATTTTTTTTTTATTTTTTTTTCCGGCAGACACTGGGGCACCGGCGCGTAAGCATTGACATTAGCGCGTCTGCCGTCCCGAGTCCTTTCGTCGTGGGAAACTCAGCGGCCCCTTCCCCCCACTAAGGAGGGTACGGACAAGACACCACCGAGGTTACCGTCACTCGGTGGTAGTGCTGGGTTTCTACCAGCTAAATTTGCTGACCCGTAAAATTTCACCAACCCAACCTGGAACGGTTTAACGCACTATACTAACGGACTATATTACTTATATATTCGACTGTAATAGAATGAATTATTTGTTTTTGTTTTTTTTTTGTTTTTTTTGTATACGCATAACTGGATAAGGCGAACTTGACCTAAAGAATTAATATTTGATGCGATTTAACTTGCTTTGATCATTTCAATATACCTATGCATTGTATACATCTGTTTTTTATTATTATTGTTTCTTTTATAGTCAATATTCAAAACAAAGTAAATTGTTGTTCTAAACACCTGTAATTGGAAAACTTAAGTTCCAGAATTCACTTGTGAGTTGTGATGGTATATATGTAGGATGCATATTTTATCGGCAAATCGTTTTTGGAGCAAATTTTTGTTTTGAAGTAGACAATATTATTTTGTTTTTGTTTCGGAGCTAAAAACTTTTTACATATCATAGGTTTTTTTATTGATAGTATTTTTAAACAGTCAAGTACATAGAAAAATAATTAAAAAAGTTTTAATTAATTCATTTTATTTTTTAACTGCAAATAATTTTAGTTTTAAATTTCACGTTTACAACAATTATGGTAGCTTTTTAAATTTAAAATAATATTTATGTAAAATAAAAAGAATATACAATAAAATCATTCAAATTAACCATCAAAATATATTATTAATCACAAAACACAATTGTAAATTATAGATCACTTTTTGTACTCTTGGTTTTTTTTTTATTAAATTCTTAAAGAAATAATAAAATACTTAATTTCTAGTATAAAAATATTTATAAAATAGTTGCAACAAAAATTTTCACTTACATAATATTTTGAACAAGTAAAAATATGGGATTATACTTTATATAAATTAACAATTTCCAGATAAATCTGCAAATTCTAATTTACCACTTTTAGCACGTATCAAATTCATCAAATCATCATTGCTTAAATTTTTAAAAATAACGTCTAAACAAAGATTAGGGAGAACTAAATCAACAAACTCATTAAAAGCATTTTGTGCTAGTTCTAACACAATCTGGTTCTTGTGCGAGCTATTCTTATTTGATGATTTATAAGTGGTATTAAGTTAGAAAATCGTTTGTGTTTACAAGAAAAATAAAAACAACGAATTTTTTTACGGTGTAACACGGGCATTCGTCTGTAATCAACTACAAACTGTTTTGTGAAAAAGTAATTCGAACTAAAAGATGAACTAATTTTTTCTTTTAGACAATTATCTAGTATTTCTTTTTCCCTTTTTATAATACGAGATAATACATCATTCTGATTATTAAGATAAATTATATTTGATTGTTCTACGTATAATCCGACTTCTTGTAAAACTTGTATATGTTGGGCTAATGTTAATTTTAACGTCTCAGAATAACCATCAAAAGCATACTCAATAGGAGTTTTTCCAGTATCGCTTTTCATATTTACGTCAGCTCCCAAACTCGGTAATAAAAAACCCATCTCAGAGTCACTATGATAACATGCCTTGCGTAATGGCGTTTCACCTATAAACATAAATTTAAAAATTCAAGTCAATGTAACAAATTATTATTTATAAAATGATTAAACAAAATTGTACATGCAGTCATTTCTCAGCAATAAGAAATAATATTTTGGAAAATAATATAATATACCATTTTGGACTAAAAATATAATATAATAATGATACCTGCTTTTTTATAGAAGCCAAATTTAAGGGCTCTTGAAATTAGAAAATACAATTATTTTTATTTTTATAGCAAGTGCCAACAATTAGTAAAAAAAATTGCATAAGAGATTTCTAATAATGAAAGTGCATGATTAAGACTTACAATTACATGCAATCAAAAGTGAATTTAATATTTTTATTTGTGCTAAATTCAAAATAGTATATTCTCACTTTTCCATAAATTAGCTCCATTGCTACTACATATACCTAGTATTTATAATTTTTTTATCAGTATCTTCTAAATCAAATACAAATAAGTACCATTTTTGTCTTTTTGATCAACTTCGCATCCATTTTTAATAAGTATATCAATGTTATCCTTGAAATAGGATTCACTGGAAATTTCGCATCGAAATCTTACACCAATGTAATGAAAAGCATTTTGGCCTGTACCATCAGTCGCTGCTATAGCAGGTATGCATGTGTGTGTGTGTGTGTGTGTGTG
>JAPYZE010004523.1:0-28278 GCA_030522805.1 Leptomastidea abnormis
TAGCACAGGATTGATTTTTCCAAACTGAAGACTGCGCCTAGCGTCTCATCTTCTCGCTTTGCCCTCTTATCTGCGCCGAACTCGCGAAACTACTTTACCCGAATGTTCCCGGACGAGTGGCACTCTGGAAAATTAGCTGAATGAAATGCCGCGCGTGGAGGGCTCGGGGTAAAGGAGCTCATTTGGAGCTTTACTTCGTTTCACTTTCCAATGAGTATGGGAACGCGATTGGATGTGCCAGTGTGGGCTTCTGTATTTTTTATTCTTCTTTGTTTTAATAAGATTAATGCAAGGAATATTTTGTTGTATTGATTAATGATTTATAAAGCTATAGATACCTAGATTTGAATTTAATTTGCTTGTAGTTGTTATTGTAACATTCTTATTACGAAGTTAAATAAAATTGTTGGTCAATCATAATTTTAGAGAAAAAAATGTACTAGGATTGCAATAGTACAGCTAAAAAATAAAAATAATAAAATTAAATAATGATTGCTCTTCAAAGAATTTTAATTATGTATTAAATAATTAATTATTATGTGTATTCTTCTTCACAATAAAACATAATATTTTTAATTTTAGAATACGAGTAATCAAAATTTATTTTGTTAGAGAACATTCTGTCCCCTTTTATACCGATTAATTTTTTTTTCTACTCAAGAGATATAAACTTGTTTCTGTACATTTAGATTTGTTCCAACGTGTTCAGTGACCGTAGCCAATTATTACACTTCTTATTTTTATTTAAGAGATAGATTCAGATAGTCAGTATAGTTAAAGCAATCAAAAGAAATATCAATAAAAATTTTTTTTCCAATTACACTTGTTTATTTGAAATCTACTACATATACAAGTGATTAGTCATTAACATTCTGAACATATGTTTTTACAAAATACGAATTTTCATAAAAATGACGGTTTTATTGTATCAAGTAAAATTAGGTATGTAGTTTTCAAATTCACAAATCAAACAACTCATTTCGCACGAAATTTAAAAATTTTTCTGAATAAAGTGATTACATAAAACGAAACAATGTTTCACTTTTATAAAAGCAAACCACAAAATTACATGCTGCAGAAATTAAATTTTAATTTAAAGCTCAAACGTAAAAATCAATGTGAAATCAGCATAATTTACTTTGTGTGATTTAAGGCATAAAAAAAAAACAAGAGTATATTTGCACAATCGGCAAATGAAAGCAGAATAAAGTGCGATCAGAATTGAATGAATGTGCACCTCTGCATATGTTTGCATAATATTCCCCCAAGCATTATTACAACTCTCTGCAAAATTCTGCATTCAATCAACAATTGATTTTTATATGAAACTGATTTGCAAACGATAAATTCAATGAATTAATTCGAAAGGACTAATTTACTTCGTACGATTTTTCAAATTCAAACATAAAACAATATTTTTAAACGCTTTTTTAAAATTTATAATATTTACAGCTACACATAAATATACAAAAATTAATAAGTAAAGTTTTATAAATATATAAATAGAATTAGTAATGCAACATTGTTGCTTATATATTACATTAACAAACATTAAAAGCACTACGATACATGATAAGAAGACATAAAATTCTGATCGTTACGCTGATGCTCCAGTTGCTTAAGGTACTAGTAACGTTTTGACGGACGAGGCCAGCATATTTATCTGATTAAAATACATTACTGTTCATCCTCTTTATCCTTCCATTTTCATTTTAGCATTTAAAGCTGATTTTTATCACGTAAAACTTACATATACGACTGCCTTTTTTTCACACCAAGTTTCACACTTTGTGAGTTCAAGATGCATGTGTAAGGATAGTTCGATAGTTATCACTTTTGTTAAATCATTTTTTGAGAAACTACCAGTTTGTATAACGAATATTTTTTTCTTTTTTAAAGACTAAATTTAAAAATTAACTAGATAATATATGATGTCAATCATTTTCATGAATAGAATTTTTAACTATAATTTTTGTATGATCACCTTTATGGCAATAAATTATATTTTTATCATAACTTTAATAAATCACATGCAGTTAATTTATTGGCAGACTTACAGCAAGTTCTATTGTACATTTTAGAAAGGATCTAATTAAGATAATTAATATCTATTGTTCAAGATTTATTAAAAATTGTTTAAAAATTCTAAAAGTCAAATAAACTATATGATAAGCAATGACTATGATCGAATTTTTTGAAAACTCAAATTATAAAAGAAAACAATAAAAAAAATTATTCAATAATTGTTAAATTTAAAGCTTATAAAATAAAAAAAATTTTAATTAAATGAATAGGCACCTTAAAAAATCTTAAATGATTATTTTTCATCAGTCTTACTAATTCATCATAAGTATCAAAATATTTCTCAAAATTTCTAAGTCATTCAAGAAAGCGATATAGATATAACACATTTTACTATAGCAACTCTGAAACGATCTTCTCTTCCAATAAAGTAGCTTAAAAATAGATAAGCACACGCACATTAGCTGACACTATCCCAAGCAGCATATCATAGCTAGTAAAATAGCTATAAGTCGGCAACGATTCAAAGGCTAATACGAGCCTGTCTTCGTACTTTTGAAAATATCGTCTTGTCGTATAGCTACTCATTTCTCTCTAATTAAACGCTAATTATAATTGATGGTCTCTCGTCCGGCCTAGTCCACAAGCAGCTCTTTAGCCAATCTTATTTTCCAACGAATCGAAGTCAAAGAGAACGCCAGGATATGTAACTTGATGGGAAGCTTCACTATAGTGGTTAGTGCCAGAATTTTGGATATGACACTCCCTCTCTCGTTTTGGTGAGCACACGTCCGAGAGAGAAGGAAAGAGAGAGAGAGTAAGTCTTTTGAAATTTGCTAGTAATTTATTATATCTAGCTTGGCTTTTCGCGATAATTACTCACGTATACATTACTGCTGTAGCCTTTACGTATTATATATCACGTAAAGTTGGAAGATTTCTTCATAGTCAAAGTAGCTATAGTGGTGTGTCTTTCTTTGAGCTTGAAGGCTGGACGAAAAGACGTTATTTTCTTATAAAGTATTGCTTTTATATATGGCAGATATATATTTATCGTTGATTTGTTGAAGTTTTGCTAGTTGGTAATTAATTGCCAAAATTTAATTTTGGAAATCGTTAAAATGATGTAGATAATGTAAGTTGGAATGGTCTGGGGATAGTTTGGTCGGAAGAGTGTGCTGGTTTTGAAATTCACAAGTTGTGGGTTCGATTCTCGGTGTACATCGACTAAGGTATCACATGAATTCTCACATACCGAAATACGCTCAAAAGAGTGTAAAAATGGTTTTAAATAAATACAAATATTCATTAAAATTTGCTATTCGTAATATTATTAATATTATAAATAATTTTTTTTATTATAATATATTAACGATTTTTATTATAATATATTGATAATTTTTAATTAAAAAAGGTATTAACCACCAATAACAAGACTTTGATAATGTTAAATCAAAAAACAAGCCAAAAATTTGTTAAAAAAAAAACTATCTTCAAAATCTGTAACAGCAGACAACAGAGCCAAAAGACAAAATTAAAGACGGAATCTTAAAAGAACAAAAGTATATAGTAAACAAAGGTCTTGAAGAATCCGAATGAAAAGGTGTGAAAGAAGCACCACAAATAAGTGTAAGAAGAAAAAAAAACAAGTAACACCCTGAAGTCAAGGAAAATTGCACTGAGTATATGTGAAGAAAAAGTAGAAAAAAAAGAAGAAGAAGAAAAAGATAGAGCAAAGTACAAAGAAAAGGATACAAACGAGTGAAAAGAAGAAGAAGAAGAAAAAAAACCAACCTTGGCCCGAGGACGTTTTTTGCGAGAAGAGCTACGAAGAATCTTAAGACGTGGGAAATTTCTCCTTGGCTTCCTTTTACCCCGTTTTCGTTTATAGGCTTCTCTTTGATCTGTCATCTAGCGCGCGTGCAAGCTCTAGTCTGACGTAGTTTACTATAACGCCCTCTCTCTACTCACGTCAACGTATCACCCAAACTCTCTTTCTTTCTCTCTTTCTTATACTGCACGGCCAATTTATGATAATGAATACCCGAGATTTATCGCCAGCTTTTCTCGCTAACCTCGAGGTATTAGAGAGTCTGCTCTGTGCTGCAGCCAAATGGCAAAATTAGAATTGGCTTCTCTCGCAGCTATATACGATAAAGCGACGTGTGATGATGCCGAGAGGAGTAGGCCTCTCTTTGTCACTTAAAATGCGGTGTCTCTTTTACGTCCGATTTGCTACGCGATATTTCGTTGATTTATGACACTTTTGTGAGATAATTATCATGCATAAGCCAGCCTTTTTTTTTTAATAATCTTTTTTTTTTTTAATAAAATTAAATTATTTCCTTTTATAAAAAAAAAAAAAATTTAAAATCTTTTCTTATCAGTCTGCAACTGATTCAACGAACCCTCATGATAATAAAAAATAACGCCGCGTTTCTCTAAAACTACAAATCCGGATATATCGAAGCTCTTCGCATATAAAAACACGAAAGAGAGTAAAAGAGAGGAAGAGAAAGAGAGAGAGAGAGAGAGATAGAGCTTTCGCGCAAGATAGACAGAAAATACGGCGGCTCATCAAGGCCGGCAGCGCAACGAGCGTAATAAGAAAAAAGTAAGCGGAGAAAATCCGCCATTAGCGCGAAACTTCGCGAAGGAAATTTTCTCTCTCTCACTCTGGAGGCCGTCTGATACCTTCAGTGAGCAGTACGATGGGTATAGGAGAGAAATAGAGTGAGTATATAGAAGAAAAAGAAAGAGAGAGAGGTAAAAGAGTAAGGCGAAGGCGCGATGCATTAACGAAAACGACGTTCGGAGCTGCACGCTAATGAAACGCAGCAGAAATATCTCGGTCGTTTAATTAGAGGCAATAAACGCGAGGGTAGATATAGAGAGAAAGGGTGAGGTGGAGGAGGTCGAGCTCAATTGCCCGACATAGAGTAGGAGAACGAGGTAAAAGAGAGTGAGAGAGAGAGAGAGCCTTTGGTTCTTCTTTCCCTCACTATTACCTTCGTTCCCTTCGTATACCCCTCACACCGCGACTTTCATGTCGCGCGTGAGCTTGGCCTCCGACGACGCGGCGAAGTCGAAAATGCAAAATTTCGCTCTGCGGAAAAGGGCGCCAAGCTTGGGTCTTCTATATATATATGTACATACTTCCTCTTTTCGCACTTGCTATACATGTATAATTCTGAGAAGCGACTCGAGCTTTCAATATTTAGATGGGATCTTGGGACGACCGTCGGCATTTCGTTGTCGAGTGTTCCCAAAGGACTTACACTAGCTTGCTTGCTTGTTTGATACTTTTTGCTTTTACTCTTTCTCTCTTTTTCTGTGGTTTGTTACACTTTTTTTTCTTCTTCTTCTTTTTCTTTGAGTATTGTTCTTAGAGTCTTGCTTTTTTTATAAATTACTTATAAACTGGGGTGTTAAGACTCTTGAGACTGTATTAATCAGCACTTTTTTTAAATTTGTGTGTGTTTTTTAAAAGTGCTTTTTTATTCATAATTAGTGGATACAAGTTTTCATTATGTTTTACTAGTCTTGTAGAATTACTTGAAACACAGTATTATTATGTCTAATTTT
Source organism: Leptomastidea abnormis (assembly GCA_030522805.1). Lineage (NCBI taxonomy): Eukaryota > Metazoa > Arthropoda > Insecta > Hymenoptera > Encyrtidae > Leptomastidea > Leptomastidea abnormis. Next base: position 5,608 of record JAPYZE010004523.1, read on the forward strand.
AATTTCTTTTTTTAACTCTAAAAATTTTTCAATGATAATTGTGATTGCTTTTTAATTATTTTAAAGTAAAAACTTAATTTACATAAATATTTAGAGACATATAAAATCCTTGACATTAAATCATGCTAACTTATGTCTCCTGGTACATATTGCACAATTTATATTTAATGTACTATTAGGTACCTAGTAGTAAAATCTTAAATTTTTATCGAGTAAGTGACGAAAATTAGAATTTTGTATTGTTTCAAAATATACTTATTACAACATATTTCATAAGCGCGAAGCTAAGATATATCCATGTATCGAATCACTTAACTGGATTTTGATCTTGCTTCATTATGCTTCAGCTGGGTTCTTCACTTTATCAACTGACTGATTTGAAGACGATGGCCATAGAAAATAATAAAGCTAAATCTTTAATCAAAAACGTTAATCTTTATTAAAAAAATAAAATAAATTTATTAAAAAAATAATTTATGATTTTACAATAATAAATGTAAAATGATAATCAATCATAAAAACGTAAAAAAAAAACAAAGATATTAAATAAAATACACGTAAAAGCTCGCATACAAGCATTCAAATGTCTCATCCATTAAATAATCCCAAAAACCATATAGGGATATAATTTACGAGTATTCAACGTTATTATCATAACTCACCATTTTCCAAATGCACCTAATTTCGAAAACAATATTCCAACGGAAAAACAAAGTCGCGTCGTTTGACGTACAATGCTCAAACACAGACAAACACACATACTTCACCCATACACTCAGAGCGAATCCTTTATTCGAAGGCCGCGCATCGATTGAGGCCGTAAACCATCGTCAAAACCCAAACTCCAACTCTCTCTATCTCTATCTCTCTCTCTTTCTCTGCCGACGATATTATCCTAGTTAATAAATCGGCGCATAACCTTCCCGAACTCTCGCGACGATTCTCTTTCCCTCTCTCATTGCTATATACCCGCGAATGCTCTTTCACCCGTCGAATTTCGTTGCTACTCTCCAACTATCCTCTCTCTCTCTCTTTCTCTTTCTCCTCATTCTCTTCTGTATACCCTCGAAAATGTAAATCTGCCCTTTGCCAAGTCATAAATCTATACGCAATGGCTTGGGAAACTATGCAAAGAATCGATTCAGGCCTGCTTGTCGTCTCTTCTTCTTCTTCTTCTTCTTCTTTCCCTCCCTACTTCTTATTCTTCTGTACCTTTTTATTTCACTCCGCTTCTCATTCTTTTCTTTCATTGCATCTCCTTTTCCACTTCATTCTTTGATATTGTTTTAGATTTGATGCTATGTATTTTTATCTAGTCCATACCATCATTTGATCTGTTACACAACAATAAATAATTTAAGATATATCTTTTTTAATAGCAATAATAATAATACGAAATTCTGTAAATAATCCAAAGATTTTTAATTTTTATTTTAAAACACAATACCCACATACGAAAATTTGCATCATAATAAAACAACACTCTTCTTCTCTTTTTTCCTCTACCTTTCAACCACATATTTTTGCTCATGGTGTTCGTTAAAATTTGCAATCTCACAATAAAAATAAAAAAAAATCGTATGCAAGTATAGAGAGTAACTCTCATTCAATAAGCCTTACGAATACACATTCAAGTTTGCAGTTAAATTACGCTTCTTCTGGGAAAGTATGCGTGGAATCGATACCTCTTTACACAAACCTATATACACATATAAACACAACACACAACCCAACACAAAACAAAAAAAAAGAAAAAAAAAGTCAGAGGGTAGCTTTTTTCGCGCTCGCAAGTCTTATACACATAACCGAGTACACTCGTGTTGCTCTTCTATACAGCTCATTGTTTTACGCGCCTCTTTTATAGAGAGCGGGCTATATACTCCGCGTAAGGGCAGAAGTAGCTCTCCGCGTGCGTGGGTGACGGGTTAAGCTGCCGACTCGCGCGTATATACATCGGCTACGCTATGTGTAATCTTTTTCTCTCTTCTTCTTTTCTCAAGTCGTGCTCCGGTGTGTATTATGTCCCATGAATAATGGATCGGCCGATGCTGTTTTCTCGTAAAGGATACCACGCAAAATCTTATTGCGTATGCTTGTGCCAACCTCGTTATATGTGCGGGGCCTACTTGGGGTCAAGGACGATCTGACGGGAGGGAAATGTATATAGGCGGTGCCCTGTACTTCTCTGTTGCGATCTACAAAAGGATCGGCGTAACTACTGAAGGATTAGTTGAAGGAGTTGGGGATGAATGTATGGAAGGTACGATATGTCGGTGTGAATAACAAAAAAATATAGTGAGCAAGTGTTGTTTATTTTTATTGAAAGTTTAAGATGAAATTCAATTTTTTAATAATTGACTTTTTATGTATGATTATTTTTTGTTTTATACAATTTTTGGTAAGCGTATAAGAATTTTTAATTATATTGCATATACAATAAATATTATTTAAAACAAAATTACAGAAAAAACCACGTCAATTTGTGTATTTTTCTACTTTTGAGGTCGACTTTCGATATTTCAAGATGGCAAGAGTGAAAAACAGCGAAAAAACTCCGTGTTTTGGATTAGCAAAGCCAATCTCCGAGTTTGAATCCGATAGAACACCTGTGTGGCAAGGATCAAAAGCAAGGGTAGAAACTATTCCTTCTAGCAATAACAAGACTGATTTATGGCAAAAGGTACAAGAACAATGAAAAAATATTGCTGAAAAGAGAATTTGCCATTTAGTTGAGTCGATGTCGCATAAAGGTGCCACCATGATAGCTACCAAGTGTATGGCTACAAAGTATTAAAGTATTAATTAGTTTTGAACTTTTAAAAATGCTTTAAAGATGTTAATAGTTATGATTTATAAACAAATTTCAGTTTGGCCGGATACTTTTCAGCATTAAAAAATTGTTAAATATATTAAAAATAATTCTTGTTTGTTATTAAAAAATAGTTGATTATGGATTAATGTAACTTAATAAAAGTAGTTTATGTTGAAATATTGTTTTTTTGTTTTTTAATCCCTTTGTATACTGATTATTGATAAAAATCTAAACTTTTGTATGCAACCGTACTATCCAACACAAATAAATTAAAAAAAATTATCTCTTCAACCTACATTTAATTTTTTTTTTAATTAAATACGATATTATTCAAGTTTTTAGAGACTTAAAACTCAACTAGAACACTACTTACAACAGTTTCTCAGGTTCTTGACATCAAGTTAACATGTCAGTCTAAAGAAGGTAGAAGAAAAAAGACCCCATGTCACATTTTGAGACTTAATAATGAAATTACGTTTTCAAATTTACAAGATAACCACGTTGTTGTGAATATAAGAAAGAATACATACGTCGCAAAATAAAAATAAAATAAGAAAAACGTATAAACCGAGTAAGTAGAGAGAGAGAGAGAGAGAGAGAGAGAGAGAGAGAGAGAGAGAGAGACTACTAGAGGTACTCTGCCTAAAGTAGCAAAGAAGAAATTCAAAATAATGGCATGAAACATTGTCGCAAAAGAAGGGAAGGGGGGTTACGCGCTCATTCCGTGTGCACGTAAAACGAAGTAGGAAGCAAGAAGAGAGTAAAGAGAGGAGAAATGTCCAAGCTGGCCAAGTCGTAAGGCCACGCGAAGTGAAACAAAAAGAGAAAGAGAGAGAGAGAGAGAGAGAGAAAGAGAAAGCTTGGTCAGCGAACGTATACTCGCCTCACCCGCAGTCTCCGCAGGATCGTAAATATCGCGGGTATACATATACGGAGAGTATAACAGTGGACAGCCATATATAGGGGGGTGGTGGAGTAAAGGGGGAAGATCCAAGCGTGGCCAGGCGCGATGCTAATCTGAATGCAGATGCGCGCGCGTGAGAGAGAGAGAGAGAGAGAGAGAGAGAGAGAGAGTCTGGCATGTATGTGGGTGTGTCCATGTGTGTATGTAGCCAGGGGGCGATCTATATATGAAGGGCATTACGTCGTCCGAGAATGTAATTGTCTTCTCTCTTTTTCTCTCCTTCTCTCCCAGCGCTACGTACACTCTTATTCGCCCCTTTCGACTTTACATATACACCTATATATGTATATTCTCCTCTGTATATACTTCAGCCCTTTTCATCCCTTCTCTCACTCTCTTCTTTTCTCTGTTCCTTGCTTCTGGTTCTTTCAAGATTCAGGAGACACTGCGCATCTCTCACTATATTATACTCTCTTCTGCCCTTTATTTTTGCTTTCTTTTTATTTCTTCTTCTTCTGCGTGTGTCCGAGCTCGGAAAATATGTGTACAGGACAAGCCTGTCTCTATATCGTTCTCTTTTTCTATCTCTCATGCCGTTGCACTACCTGTGTATATATATGTATAATACGTACATACACACATAATCTACGTAAAGGAGATGCACGCCCTGACTGTATATGCCCTCTCGCTCCTCCTTCCCTATCCTCCAAGAGACCCTTTTAGTGTCTCTTTGTCACTCCACCTCCACCACCACCACCGGCCTTTGTCCCTCTTTAGCTACTCCACCTTCTCTCTCTTTACTAAGAGAGCGAAAGGTGGAGAGGACCGTCTGGAATTCAGTAGCGAGGTCCGCGCGAAACAATAGCTAACTCGGTAATGGGAATTTTCTCTCAGCTCTCTCTCTCTCTCTCTCTCTCTCTCTCTTACTCACTCTTTCTCAAACGCGAACGCGATCCTGGCAAAATAAGCAACGAGAGCGCGCAGGCAACGAAAGAGAGAGAGAGAGAGAGAGAGAGAGAGGAGAGCAAAAGCAGACCTGTTTAACGACCGGAGCCTTTAAAGGATCAGATGGATAAAGACGATAAGTGACTCTGTTAACCGATATAATAAATTCGTTCGGCGCCGCTGCCACTACTACTATTACTACTGCTCCAGCTCCTGCTGCCTGGCGTCGTTGTCGTCGAGAGAGAGAGAGAGGAGCCGTCGTGGCTAAAGGCCTCGACCCCTGTACACCGATACATACACACAGATACACATATCCTGTTTATATTTGTATGAATTTTATAAAGGATATTATACACGTGTGTTACGTATGTGTGTAGTACATAGTTGGTACATATCCGAGAAGATGATAATGGAGGACCTCGTTATGTCGTAGGGGATGAGGCTGTACTCTTTTTCAACTTGTACCTTCTTTTAATTGTGGAACCTTGTGGTATGGCACGTGCTTGATTATTTTTTCTTTTTTCTTTTTATTTCTTTTTCCTTTTTTTTTTTTTTTTGTTTTTTGTTTTTTCTAGTGATTTTTAGTTCGGTGGTGTATTGGTGTGTGGAGTATGTTTTTTCTGGGAAGAAAAATGAAATCTAGACTATTTATTATTTCAGGATATTAAGATTTTAGGATTTACTAAAAATTTTCATAAATACATTTTAGTATATAAATTTTGTAAATAATTTTGAGGATTGTGAATTTAAAATTATAGATAAAAATGCAAATGATAGATGAGACCAATTTTAAGAAATTAATATTCTTGTGCACAAATAGTCAATAACAAATTGATTTTGCATCAACTAAAATTACCAAAAAAAAACTCAAATAAGATACAAAAAATAGAGCTAGCTCTATTTTATAGCGATTCTTTCAGCAATTATAAGACAACGCAACGACGTATGTACGATAAAGCAGGTCAGTATCAGCCCCCAAAACGCGACGGTCCTAATCTCTCCAACGCCTCCAGCTGGAAAATCCCTTGTTGAATTTCTACCATAAAACTCTAGTGCTCCATATATCGCATCAGCGAACAAAAAAAAGGGGGAGAAAGAAAAAGAAGAAAAAAAAAGAGAACTAGGATAGCCTTTGGGCTACATATAACAAAGTAAGAGAGAGAGAGAGAGAGAGAGAGAGAGAGAGAGAGAGAGAGAGGCAAAATTATACGTCCAAAATGGCAAAGAAAATCTCGAATCGCCTGACGAGCAAAGATAAAGAGGTTCTTTAGCAAAAATAACAGTTATCCTCGCGGCGAATCAGCGACGTCAGTTTCCGGAGGAAAAGCACAGACACACACACACACATACACGTAAGCCCAAAGCTCTCTCCCTCTCATGTATATATACATATAGTAAGAACCTGGGCGTACGAAGAACGACACTTGGGAATCAGTGAGCAAAGTCGTCCAGCCGACCTCTCTCCGGACGTTCTACCTATATATCTGTATGTATATATATATATGTATGTATATGTATGTGTAAGTGTGTGTGTGTGTGTGTGTGGGTGGGGGTGAGTGCGCGTCAGCAGCCGGTATAATTAAGGCAGGAGGCAAGAGGTCGTAGTCGTCAGGAAAGCCAAGAAAGAAAGGGAAGGGTGAGAGAGATTCAGAAGGTGGAGGAGGAGGATGGGTTGGAGAGAAGAAGGAAGAGGAGTGTGTCCTAGATCACCGGACGTCTCGAGAGCGCAAGAGAAAAGAGAGAGAGAGAGAGAGAGAGAGAGAGAGATGGTGGCGTCGGCAGCAGCAGCAGCAGTAGCAGTAGTAGCGTCGCTGGAGCTGTGAGCGCAGATAAGGACCGCCAGGACGACGGCCAAGATGGACGGCCGGCCGAGCGGCTCTCTCACGGCGTTCGCCAGCAGCAGCAGCAGCAGTTGGACCTCTCTCACCCTTATACCCTGTCTCATATCCTCTCCTTTCTCTTTCTCTCCTTCTCGCCTCGTTCTTGCGCTCGCTCGGGCGACGAGATGCCGTATAGCAACGACAAGAGTGAGATAGAGAGAGAAAGCAATGTGTGCACGCGACGCTCTCGTGGCCCCTTCTGGCATCACGATTGCAGTAGTAGTAGTAGTAGCAATGGTAGTAGCGGGGAAAAGGGGAGCTCTTTCTCTTCGCGCGGGGATCCTTATTTATACGGCATCGCCAGCTAGAGAGAAGAGCAGGAGGTGGATGAGGAAGAGGATGAGAAGAGGAGGCAAGCGAAAGCAAGCTCGCACTCCCCCTCCCCTTCCTCTCGAGACCCCGGACTCTAACGCCCATTGTCCCATTTCGGCTCGGAGGAGGCCCGGGGGGTAATCTGCCGGACGCAAATCTAAGGCTCTGATCCTGCGGGCTACCGCGAAAATCTATGACGCCCTTTAATTTACACACACACACACACACACCCACCCTTCTTCCTATGCTTTACCGAATCCTCTACTCTGTCTCTCGCCTTACCCCTTCTTACACCCAACTTCTCCCCCTTTTTTTTCTCGCACCATATCAACCGTATCACGTTTCTTCTTTTTTACTTCTCTCTACTACTGGTTCTGCGCCACTTCTTTCTCCGGTGGATATAGGTATATATATAAACGAAGCTTCGGCTATTTTGGAAGTATCTTTAGGACCTTTACCTCTCTTGCTCTCTAACTTGTGTCTCGTGTGCTCTATACGATTTTCTTACGGACAGAAAACTCCTCTGCTGACTTTTTGTTTTAGATAAGAGAAATAGACGTTCTTCCATGGATTTATGAAAAATTTATAGATTTTTTGCAGGGGGGGGGGGGGAGGAGGGTAGTTTTCGATAAATTTTGTTAATCATTCAGTCTTTGTTTAATGCAATGTAATATTTTTTAAATAAAAAAATGTCAACTATAAATTGTCATTTGAATTATAAAACTAAATATTTTGATATCTGACTTGTAATTACGGATTTGATAAAATTGTAAAAAATTTTCAAGACGTATTATATATGTACACGAAATGGCAATTCTGCAAGGATAGATTCATCATTTTGACACATAATTATGGATCATAATAAACAAGATAATGTGTTATTTAGGCGCGCTTGATAAACACACGCCAACTTTCCGCTTCACTATATATATATTTTACACGTAGCACATGACCTCATTAACGTCATGAAAATAAGCAACGAAATTCATCTTGTAAACATAGATCTTGTTTTAAATTTTGCTAATATTAAAGACGAAATGCAATTGTTCATTTAATATTCTTAAAAACTCTAATATAGTTAAAAAACTAGATGTTAATTTATCAATATTACCAATATTTTAGCTTGAACACAAATCAAAAATCCCAAACTATACCCACTCAAAACATCAAACATCAAATCCACGCCCCGTCAAACACGATCTTCTCTCCCAAATCCTTTGCATCTTATTCTTAAGCTCCTCACAAGCAGCACATCTGCATGCGGATTTTCCAACCGGTCGATCTTATACCGACTTCACGAAGGTTGAATTGTCGGGATGCCCAAGACACACACTTCGTAGAGTGGGGAGTATTTCCCGGTGGGAATTTCATGTCGTCGACGCGAAGGAAGCTACTACTGGCTTGCAGATCCACTTTACCACGACACCTCAACTACACTGTGTGTGTGTGAGAGAATCTAAGCTAAGTCTCACTTGCTCTATATCTTGTTGGGCTATTCTGATCGATGACGGAGCAATTGGTGTGTGTGATAGTGTGTGGTTTTGACTATTGGTGCTATTGAATTGTATGTACTGATGGTTTGTATATATTATATTCTATAGCTTGAGATATGCATTTATCATAGGTAAACTACTGTTGTTGCTGTTATGAATGAATATTGAATGGGCTTTGGGTTATGGATTGATGGATAATACAATAATGCCATATTAAATTTGACAAAAAAATAATTAAAAAAGATAAGAATTTTTTCAATTTTTATGACGATAATATAATAATGTTGTAATGATTTACAATTTTCAATCTTTGTCATATGTTAACGCATCAACATAAATCATCAGCAAAAACTTTCATTTTTCTTAAAAAACTACTCCTAAGTTTTTAACAAAAACTTATCCCAAAATTTCACAAAATATATTGAAAAATCATACATCGACTAGAAAAAGAGACAAAAACTTGAACTTCGTATATTCCTGAAAGTAAACGACACAGAAAATACACACCAAGTCCAAGAAGCTTATCACGTACCTCAAAAAAAAAACTTTCTTAGACACGAAAAAGAGCAAAGCGATATAGATAAAAAGATCTTAACCGTCCAACACACGTCCATAAGGTCCAGTTGCTGACGAGTTCGTCGTCGTTCTAGACTTGCGATTTCGAGACCCAAGCTGAAATTCTCGACGTGCTCCATCAGCGCACCGGGGGATAAGGCGGACTAAACACATAGATGGAGAAAATAAGGAAAAATAAGGAATTGTAAGTATAGTTGGTCGCAGTAGTTGAAGACGAGTAGTACGTGAACCAAAATTCTCACTCATTCCAGCTTAAATATTAACGTTGAGTCGGATAATTGCGAGAGGAGTAGAAATAGAAGGAGAACAGTGGAGGAAAAAGCAAAGATGGAGGTAGAAGAAGAAGAAGAAGAAGAAGAAGAAGAACTGCCATAGAAAGAAAGCAAGCCTGGGCCCTGGGAGCGACGGGCGTAGGCTACCCACTCTTTTCCTTCCTTTCTCTCTCACACTAAAGCAGCGCTCACTCTCGCGCAAGCAGCGGCAGCAGGCGAACGCGATACCATCTCACCCTCTCCATAAATATGTCGCAGCGAGCTTAACCCCCTTGCCTATCTCTCTCTTTCTCTGTGCCTGAACGAGCGAGCAAGCGAACGATGTCCCGAAGAGTATAAGGCCGGGGGGGGGGGGGGGGGCGGGGGAGTTAGAGAGGGGGGGGGAGGAGGGGGGGGGTGGGGGGGGGGCATTAATGTCAAAGGGGGGGGGGAGGTATGGCCCCCCCCAGCATCATCCCACTATCACCCTTCCTTCCTCTTTCTCTCTCTCTCTCTCTCTCTCTCTTTCTGAATCGATATAATACGTTTCGTGGCGGGTGTGATGCTGCAGAAGCAGCAGCAGTAGGAGTAGCAGTATCAACCAGCGAAAATTCCAGAATCTTTCACCCTCCTCTTCTACCTTTATCCCTTCTCTACCTTTTCTAGCTCTCTTATCTTCTGCCCTTACTTCACCCCCTTTTCCTATCACGCTCATGTGTCTGTCTGACTCTGTGTTTGTGTGTGAGTGTGTGTCTCTTACGTCCAACGTCTTTTCTTCTATATTTTCAGGATTCTTGAAGCGAGAAAAAGAAAAGAAAGAGAAAAAACGAGCCGATAAGAGAAAGTGTGCAAAAGAGAGAGAGAGAGAGAGAGAGAGAGAGAGAGAGAGAGAGAGAGAGAGAGAGAGAGAGTAATGCCAAAGAGAAGAATAAATACAGGAACGTCGTAAAGAATGGAGAAGTAAAACTGATCCGTATACGCAGCAACTGGGGAACTTCATTCAGGATGAGATTTTAGTTTGAGTCGGATGATAAGACACCTCTCTCACTTTCTTTTTCTCTGAGAGGAAAGCCTGAGATCTTTTATACCAGCATACACCCCTACTACTGCCTTTCCTTTTTTTTCCTTCCCTTCTTCTTCTTTTTCTTCTTCTTCTACTTCATCTGAGCAAGTACTAATTCCGGAAATCGAAGCGCGGATTTATGTGATCGAATAGCCCTTGGTGTGTGTCTAATAGCAATAAAATATTTCCTTCAGATAGGAAAGAAAGTTATTGTCGCCTTGGTCGAACGATATGGGTATATGGTATATTATAAGCTTTGGGATGATCGGATCTTTTATTCTTGTACTTTGACGTTACTTTTATTGTAACAATATAAATTTTTTATTTTTTGTTGTTATTTTAAACGCCTATTAGATTTTGATTAAATACCAATTTGGTTGAAATCAAATAAATGTATTATCAGTTTCAATTAATTACATACACTTTGATTTCCTATAAAAAAAAATTATAATCAATGTAATCAAGCATTTATCAAAACAAATACAAAAACACATTTAATTTTCAATTATCACCATTATTCGTGTGTGTCCAAGGATCTTAGAAAGCAAAAAGCATCAAGAGTGCTCCGTGACACGCAACGACCACCACTGTTTCAAGGAAATAAGTTTGACCAAACAATGCCAAGAAGCCTCGAAGACCGACTCAAGCTAAAGTTGGGCAAAGACGAGAAAGGAGTAAAGTGGTAGGAGGAGGAGGGGTGGATAAGAGGACGCGAATCCCGGGGAGAAACTAGTCGCAATTTGCCGGCACATAATCCACGGCCCATAAATTCGTCGCGGTGTCAGGCAAGCTCGCAGGGAACGCGACAAGTAAAAGGAGAAAGAGAAGAAGAAGAAGCAGGTCGAGAGGATAACGACGACGACGACGACGACGACGATGTCAAGAGGAATCACGCGACGCGTCGCAAGTCCTGTTTTTCTCCGCGATGCGACTTCTGTGTCTTGCCTGCCAGCCTTCCTGGAGAGACAAAGGACCAGGAGAAAAAGAGAGAGAGAGAGAGAACGGGACCACAAACGCATTGGTGAAAGGAGAGGGGGAGTGAGGGAGGAGAGAAAAGGGATGGACGTGACGCGGTGCAAGGGAGCTTGGCTAAAACAGTCAAGGAGGATTTCACATGTTGACTTCTACGTTGAGAGTAGCTGTTGCGCGAACGATACAAATAACGCAATCAGTATGCAAGCTTTTCATGCATATTTCAACTTGGCCGAAGTGAGAGCGTAGTAGCAAACCGGAGCGCGCGAGGCTGGGAGAGAATTTGGAGGATGCTGGGATTATGGCTTGTTTAAGGCTTAAGAGGAAGGGTAGAAGGTATAGGAAGGAAGGAGAAATGATTGGCAGCTACTGGATTAATCGCGACGTGTCGTGTTGCTGAGGCTCAAAGAAATTTATGAGGATTTTTAGTGGTATTAATGGTTGTAGGGTTTAACTTTTTGATGTGTCTTACCGTATCGTGGATGTTACTACTCGAATGCATTTACATTTGTATTTGAAAGTGATGATTATTTATGGAATGATGGTAAAGTAGTAAATTTATTATAAATAAAAAAATTAGTTTTATAAATTGTAAATGTCCATATAATAAATAAAAAATAGAGAAAGAGAAATCAAACGAGAGAAAAAAAAGAAAGGAAAGCGTAAGAAGCGACGAATGCCTGCTGCTGCTGCTGCTGATGGTTTTTTAAGAAAATGAATAAACTATTTTTTTACTTTCAACAATAACTTGAATTAATAATACTTTTTTTTTATTTGAAATCTACACCAATTGTAGTATTTTGATCCCTGATATAGTTTATATTTTTGAGCGCCATTGATCATAAATATTTCTTGAGTCCATTTGGTTCAATAAGACTATATCTGAATCTAAATCTGAAAATCTCTCTCTCTCTCTCTCTCTCTCTCTCTCTCTCGCTCTTTCTCTCAAGTCTTTGCCAAACTTCATCGTCGATTCGCTCTTTTGCGCACGGAAGAGAAAGAGAGGCGGAGAGACATAAAGAATGAAAAAATTTGAGAGTTGAGATTTCACATAAAGGGCTTAGCCCTACCGCGGGGGCGCCGTGGGTCAAAAGAGGGAAAAAAGTCAGCGCGCATCTCGCTCTTGTCTTTTTCCTCCCGTGTGATCGTCCGCCCGTCTACTCGTTCACGCAGCACAGGTATATATACTAGGCCTACGAAGACCGAGCTCCAGGTGCTCGAGCGCCACCGGACTTTCTCAGGAGGGAGCCCCTACTTTCTTCTATTCCACTCGCCCGCAAACTTTATGGTGGCAGGTCCATGCGATCGCGCTCTGTTGTACCAGAACAATCATGCTTGCTTTTGGTCTTGCTATGGCATTCTTGGACTCGATCAGCGATGGGACAAAAACGACGACAACGTGTGCTTTGATCAGAGCTCGAGTTGTATTTATGTCTACTTGGTTCACGTAATATGGGATTGGTGTGGTATAAAAATGAATTTCTGTCCAGCTATACTTAAATACGTGTGGAAGTGAAGATTGCCCGAGTGCAAGTATATGTTTGGTTTTTATTGAATGCTTGACATTTATTACAAGAACTTTTGTCAAAATGCACGCGAACAATTTTCTTTTTAAAATATAAGTACCAAGAAAAACAAATTCACATTTATTTTATACTATAGCGTTTACCAATGAATTCAGTATAATTACATAAAAAAAATTAATAGGACGCAATTAATCTTATCCAGAATGAAGATGAAATCCATAAATTGCATTATTTCACTGATTAACGATATTGTGCGCGAAATGCGCATAAAAGGATAAAAGAAGAGAGGAGGAGGAGGAAAATATCAAGGTCTATGTATAGCACAGCCAGAATGAGAAAAGACAAAGACGAATATAAGGTGGAGAATAAGATAGAAGAAGGATGGGGTTGGATGAAGGGGGGAGGGTCTATAGGTGATAAGGGACGCCGGAAAGGCGTATATAGCGTATATATAACGGCATAGAGCGGTGGCGCGGAGCAGCCACTAAGAAGGGTTTATGACGGGGTCGATCCTTGGGATCCCCATCAAACCGCACCGAATATCGAGCTATACATGGACTTGTGAGGGAAGGAAAATACGAGGGGTGAGAGAGAAAGAGAGAGAGAGAGAGTAAGAGAGCAAGTAGGATCGTAGAGCGCGGAAAGAGCTTCGGGGCGCACGTTAGATGGACCGAATGAATTGGTGAAGGTGGTACGAGTAAAAGAGAGAGAGAGAATGAGAGAGAACTGCAGCCCTCTTAACTCCTGCAAACTCATTACAATAAATCAAGCTTTGTTCTTCGAGCCCTGACGTCGTAGGTGAAGCAAGTAGAAGGGAGGAAGGGGACGCTAAATTCTGCGGGTGCGCTAACCCTTTCGAAAGGCGCGCACGTTCATTCGCGTCTCTGCTCTCTCTCACTCCAACAATTGCCTCGAGTATAAGGCGACATCATCCTTGCTTTTGGGATGAACGGGGCGCAAATTTACGTTGCTTGGTGGTATCCTATATATAACGTCGTCTTCGTGTGCAGAGAGAGAGAGAGAGACTATTTTGGTGCAGGATGATTTTTTCGCGGGTTTTCCCTATTTAAGCGCATTAGCCTACTGTGACCGAGGAGGAGGAGGAGGAGAAGGAGGAAGAGAAGATATTTCTATATGTATGTATGAAGCTTTTGTCTGTAATTAGAGGTAAATATAGGCTGAGGTTATATGGGATTAAGAGAGAGAGAGAGAGAGAGAGAGAGAGAGAGAGAGAGAGAGAGAGAGAGAGAGAGAATTGTACTTTAGCTTGCTTTCAGGATGTTAAATATGATGGATTGAGTTGATCTTATCTTTTGTGCAATCTTTGATATTTGAATCTTCGAGAGTTATGGCTTTATATTGGTATAGTAAGTTTCTAATTGGTATATATAGGGTTAACAAATTTATTTGATGAATGGCAATATTATTTATTTTTATAAAACTTATTTCAGTATGAAGTATATACGGTAACTAATACCTTATATTAAAAAAAATTGTAATTTTTAAAACAACTTTATCTTTCAAGTTGGTTTATAAATCAATAAACTAAATGATCAAATCTTAAGGAGTAAAAAATTAAGAGAAAAAAAATAAACTTACTAATATTACAAAGCACCATAACATTTACTAACAATTGACAATCTTTTGATATCAAATCAAGCCAAAAACAATTTTCTTTACAAAAAACCAGGCGTGCATGCGCAAGTAATGTGAGCATATATAGCATCAGAAAATAAGGGGAAGTAAATGAAAAAGAAAGAGTAAGAGACAAGAAGAGAAAGAAAGAAAGAAAGAGAGAGTAAGAGCCAGCACCAGAGCGTCGTCGTAGTCGTCGTCGTCGTCGGCTCTCGCATAGTATATATATATAGGGTGAGAGAATGAGTGAGGCAAGTCCGTAATCGCCGGGTGATTTACACAGGACGCTTAATCCCGAGCCTCCACGACAGGAGAAAGTAAGAGAGAGAAAGAGAGAGAGAGTCAGTGTGTGCCAGCCGCTGATTTACGCGGCTGACAATAAAGGCCGGAAGCACTTTTCGGCCGTGGGCAACGAGTTTTTGCGACGACCCTCTCTCTCTCCTTGCTCTCTTGCGCCTCCTCCTCCTCCTTCTCCTTCTCCCTTGGCTGGAATATCGCGCGACGCCTATCCCCCTTCCCCCTTCTCCCTACTCTCCTTCCCTTTACCTACGGGGGATACCGCGACCGGAACAGGAGAGTCGCTTTTAAGGGGGGAGGAGGCTTGGATAGGTGTGTGTGTGTGTGTGTGTGTGTGTGTGTGGTAGTCGTTCTGGTGGTGGAGGAGGTGCGCTTGGCAAAATTTATCTCGCACGCGGCCGAATTTCTTTGCGCGTTGGAGAGTGTAGAGAAAGAGAGAGAGAGAGAGAGAGAGAGAAAGAGATGGACGGCCGGCTGGTCTTTTTAAAGGGCAAAAGGGAGGAGGAGAGGGAGGTGTGCGCGCCTTGGAGAATTATCGCGCGACGCAGGGAGTAAAGGAGGGGTTGGACTAGCGAGATAACGGCTGCTGAAAATTTCTTCTTTTTTTTCTTTTCTTTTTCTTCCTTTTTTTTTACTTTAGTGGTAAGGGATAGTCAATAAGGGTGTCGGAATCGTGAGCGATGGGATTTTTTCTTTTTTTTTTTTTTGAAAAATTTAGTTTTGTGCTATTATAAAGTACAAGCGAAAATAGTGTTTTATTGTTGTTTAATATGTTGAGATGTTGGAATGTGCGTTATAATTTATTTTGTGTATTGTAAAAGTAAGGGCCTCTTCATAAAAATTATTAATTTTTCCGTAGGAGATAATAATTGTGATTGTGCTATGCGGTAAAATTTAAAGATCTAATAAAGTAAAATAAATGATAAAGTTGTGTTAAAAGTGGTTAGATATGAATGATAATTTTTTTTTATCATTCTTATCATTATATTTAGTCACGTAATTCCTGTTGAACTAAACATATAGTTAACTTTGGATAGAACAAACAAAACATTCATTTTGCAGTATACATGTATCGCACGATTGATAAGATACTTTAGTATAAGTGATATGGAGAAATTTAATTCTCAGTTATGTTATTTTAATAAAAAATCAAAGTCATTAATAATTGATGCTTATAAGTAGCAATCGAAGCCAATATATAACAGGATAAGCAAGATTAGAAGTACAAATAAGATATTACATATCAGTCAATCTTATATACCTACACTTTTCGTTATAATCTCACTCCAAACTATAACATTCGATAACATTCTAGAATAAAGTTTATCGAACTCAAATTTTTATCAAAAGCAAATCCTTTATTAATCACTTTTAAACAAACCAGTAGCCTCAGCAAATACAAAAAAAAAAAAGAAAAAATTACATTCACTTAACATTAGTATATAAAGCAGCGATCAGACAAACAACGTATAAAAACAACTCAATCGAGTGGAATCCGGAGAATCTCTTGTCTAACAGATGGACAGCAGTGGGAGGCTGAGGTGGAGAGAGAAAGATAAAAAAAAAAAAAATAAAAAAAAACGAGGAGCAAAGTGAAGCCACTCAGTACGAGGAGACGTGGTGTGGAGAACGAAAGTGAGAGAGAGTAAGAGAAAAGAGGTGGCGGCAGACGCTCGTCGAGTTTATAAAGCGAAGACAGGAGGAGTAATGCAGGGATTTGTCGGCAGCTTTCGTATATACGCGCAGCACGTGAGAGAGAGAGAGAAAGAGAGAGCACGCGCTAGAGGGTAAGAGAGAGAAAGAGGGGGATGAGAGAAGATGCGGGACCGAGATATCTGCGGATGCCTACATTCAAGCAAGGCTTGTTCTCTCTCGCGCCCGCAGTATATAGCTCTATGTGTATATATATACGTATCCACGCGCCACACCGTCGACAGCCTCTCCTCTTTTCTCCATCACCGACATTGACTAATGACGGCGCAAAGCGACGTAGCAGCAGCAGCTCTTCTCTCGGAGCGTCCGCTCTCTACTGGCATGTCCGTGTGCTATTCCAACCGAGTGATGGTGTGTGCAGCAATGCTTATACACAGAAGCGAAAGGGAGAGAGAGAGAGAGAGAGAGAGAGAGAGAGAGAGAGAGAGAGGCTCCCGAACGAGCGGAAAATTCGACCAAGTTCACGCGACCTGTTGCACTTCTCCATCCCCTTATATACATAGGGAGAGAGAGCGAGCTAACGCTGCCCCGCTTAATCTATAACCTGCATCGGCCAAATACACTGGTTTAAGCACTCCTTATCGCGTTATCAAACGAGGCCTATATGCTCTTTCCCTTTCTCCCTCTCTCCTCTCTTTCTCATCTACTCTGAATTTTTTAATCTTTTTACCATCCCTATTTTATCACTAATTTCTTTCGGCTACTGTTTCTCTGTAGAAGGGAGACTACTGCTTTTAAATGTTTGTTCTTTTTTTTATTCATTTATCGAGTTGCTGAGCAAACCGAAAGTCGAGCGAAAATCGTGGTGATTCACTTGAATGACAGGTACACCAAGGTTTGATAGTCTCGTGATTTAATACATCACAATTCCTTTTTTTCTATAAATTATAATTTATTTTAAATATTCAATAAAATTAATAATCATAAGATGTATAAATCATAAATACTATCAAATTTTTTATGATTTTATTGTAAAAATTAAATCACTGATGACCTAATTATTTATGGAATAACCGTCTATGAAGATATCCATCAATAGTACTTACTGATTTCACTCAATTAAACATTATAACTATATCTTCAAACACTTATCGTCATCGTAATTTCCGCGTTAAATTATATAATTCAATTATCAAAAAAAAAAAAAAAAAAAAGAGATGCAATAAAATAATATCGTAATCATTCATAATAAACGCGTTATCATTAATTTTATTTAACTTTGTCATCGTTGGTAAATTAAAATTTTACAAGAATCACGATAAGCATTGTTCAAGCACAACTTATTGTTCTCGCTTGGGATAATAAAAATTATTTACGATACATTTTACAATTGGTGGTAATTTTTCACAAAACACACACACACACACACCCACACAATCGAATAAACATTAATCTCAGCAATAAAGCCACAAGTACACCCGATCTTTCCTTTTTTTTTTATTGTCTCTCATCGAGTACGCGCACATTTTAATTTCATTATATAAATAATGTCGCGATGCAAGTAGCAGTACATATATAGCCAGTGCGCGCGAGGAGGCCGATCACATTCGATATGCATGTGGCGCGTGCGAGCAGTACCGCGGCAAATTTAAAATTCAATCATAATAATAAAATTGAATAAATCAACGCTGCGTGTTGCTTATACTACTGGGCAGCTTCGATTCGTTGCGCAAACCTTGAGAGAACAAAAAAGGTCAAAACTGTAAAAATTCATTTTAAAAATTGAAAAAATAAATAAATAAAAAGAGCAAGTTTTGGAGCGATAACGCGTGTTTGGTAAGCCCGCATCAAAATATTATTCGACATTAAAACCTAATTAATCAAAGTGGTCGAACAGCCGAAAAGGCAAAGTTAGCAGAAGCAGAATCGACATAATTTAAACTCTGACAATATGACATTTTCCATCCCCTACTGTATTTTTGTCGATCGTTCATACACTCGTATTCCCATCCATAATGAACCAATAAATAAAAAAAGTTCTACAGAATATATACAAAACGAGAAATTTTCTTTTTAATTTTCCAACAGTCATTATACACGTCGCAGATATAACATTGCGACTTGATTAAAAAATATAACCGATATTGTAATATTTTTTTATACGTTATGTATGTGTAGACGCTTAAATCAACAATGTTGCTGGTTTATGTATAAAAAAAAAAACTATGTTCATACCGATACCTATACCTCCATCATACTTTTATTAATGGTAACTGCTAAAACGAAAAAGGATACTATAGGGAAGAAGGGAGGGTTGGTATATATAAAATATGAAAAAATAAAAAATCGCAACCAGAATGATTCTGATACTGGAAAATCCCTGGCGAACTATTCAATCGTATATAGCAAGCTCTCACGCGTGAGAGAAAGAAAAAACGAAACATTGAAAGCGATGATTAATGGATAGGTGCACTCGTTAAGCGGAATTCCACTTGCGATTGATATTTTTGTGCGTAGCCACTCTTTTTTTCTCTCTCACTCTTAATCACATTAACTTTACCGCGCTGAATTCAATTTACCGTTTACCGTAAGCATCCTCTTCTTTTTGCTCTATACTCCAAACAATAAAAATAATTTAAGTAAGTTTTTCATTTGGTACCCGCAGCTATTTTTTATCATTCTTTTTTTTTTCTCCACCTTTCTAGAGAGTTACAGAGTTACACACGATTCTAGAAAAGCAACCGCAAGCAGACAGATATCCAACTGATTTGTCGTCGTACTCGCCAAAGTTATTCTCGTATATAGTGCGGAAAGCGGCACACACTTACTGCAGAGCAGCAGCAACGCGTCATTTGAATTTTGTGTCCGTAGGAAGCGACAGACGTTGGGAGGGGAGAGGAGAGGGTTATAATATATACGTGTATGGAGCGCGTCTAATTTAAATTACATTCGAGCTTTTTAGCATCCGGAAATCTCAGACTGCAGAGATCAGAGGTTGAAAAGGGAATGAGAAAGAGAGAGCGAGAGAGAGTTATTTCGGTCAAGTTTTTCGGAAAAGCACTCGAAGCAGAAACCCTTCTCTTCTTTTTTTTTATTATTATTATTCGGCTAGCCCCGAACTCCTGACGTGACGCGCATTAAATTACACCCTCCTCCTCCTACCTCCTCTTACCTCCCCTTTAACAACTCTCGAGTGCTACTGGCTCGTCCTCGCGGAAGGCCGGCCGCTATAAATCAAAGTGAAATATCGAGCGACATTATTATTCTTGAAAATACAAGATGACCAGCGACAGGGTTGCGCCCTGGATATGGTGGGTAGAAAGAGGACTAGAAAAGCGAAAAGCGTCCGCAGTAAAACGTTATAGTAAGCGCAAGCTCCAGCAAGAACTGGAGATAGAGAGAAAGAGAGGAAGAAAAGGTAAAGGGGAGGCATAGGGGACACTTGTCGCGGAGCAGCAGCCCGACGAGTCTCTCTTTCTCTCTCGGTGTTTCATGAATATTTATGCCACTATATAATAACATTTTTGAGCCACTGTTTAGCTAATCCTCCGGACTCATTTATCCTGGACTAAAGGGAGGAGAGGAGAGAAGTCGGTATATAAGCGGGGATGAAGATGGGGGGGGGAGGTGGAGGAGAGAGGACATATAGCACCACGCGAAAAGACCGCTATAATTCTTGAAAACGCCGCCGCGCGATGCCATTATTATTATTATTATCATCGTTGCGCGAGTGCGAGCAAGCGAACTGGTGCACACCAGAGTCGCAGAACGAAGTATAGCAGAGCAGAGTAGAGGGCTACACATAACGCGAAAGAGAGAACGAATAAATACCGCGTGGATTAAGTCTTGCGCGAGATGGGCTTGCAGCTTCTACCTCTTTCGAGACAGGCCACCGCGAAAAGAGCCAAGCTTGCAAGCTCGCACTTTCCCCCCTATCCTCCCCTCTCCTTCTCTTTTCTCTTTTCAGCTATCTTCGGAAGATGAAGAGCCCACGGCGATTCTCGATGGAAATATAACGCGAGGAATAGGTCTTCGAGCTTGCGGTCGAGCTTTTATTTCTCTGGATGAATGAATCCCTTTTACGCTCGCAAGCCTCTGCTTTTGTTGGATGCGCGCAAGACTTTGGTATCGGGCTTGCTTTATGCGGGATTAGCAAGTCGAGCTTGTGGTAGTTCGTAGAAAGATAGATTTTTAAGAATAATTTTTTTTTTTTTTTTGTATTTTAACTTATTTTATAAAAAATATATCTCGTACGAATATCTTGAGAGATAAAAATTGTGATTTTATGTAATTTTAACGTATCAACCAGAATCAACATATAAGTTATCTATAAACGTGTATTCTAAAAAAAAAAATATGTATTAACATGATATTGTATAATGAAAAAATTATATCTGTTTCTGATTTATTTGATTTACACCATGAAAGATTAAAAGAACATGGTTTAATTAATCATGTAAACTTATATGAATTTTATTTTGCAAATTTTTGTATGATTCTGACTATTTTTTTTCTTAGTGTGGAAGAAACTCGTGCATATCTATACCTGGCCAGACTGTATTATACAAATCTCAAGCTAGCAGATGAGTTATTAATTATGGTATATAAAAATTTTTGCTCTAAAATATCCCTGCCTTTCGGACGATGGGATTAATATTTATCAATATAACTTTTTGAAAAGAAAAGGAAAAAAGAAAAAAAGGCGCTACAAAAACACAAATTATACTCTCAAAAACATTGAGTTAGCAAACAGTAGAATAAACCGTAAAAGCCCAACGAGCCGTAGAATTTACCCAATACCTCATATCGTTCGAACGAAGCTCGAACAGAGCAAAGTCAAGCTACGACCAAGAGAGTATAGGTAGGCTATATAGAGAAGAAAAGGAAGGAAGAACGACCAAATCTTGCAAGATAAATCTCCAGAGAGCTCTCGCTTGACTCTCAAAATGTTCAGCCCCCCTCCCTCCTTCCCTCCTTACCTTCCCTAAAATCGCAGTTCTTGCGCGCATTCGCAAAGCAGAGGACCAAGCGCATGACTCTTATATATACTCTCACTCTCTTGTGCTCGTATCTTAACCTTCCCACTTCTAGTTCAGGATAAGAGGTAAAGACGCGTTCTAATGTTGGTAAACGCGCGTGGGAGCACACACACACACACACACACACCGGAGATTATGATTATCTCGGTTTACGAAGGCGTCTCTCGAGCTATAGCTATATAGCTTCCTTGCTCGTTCGTTCACGCGTGCACCGGTTAATTTGAGGAGGAAACTTCCGTCAGTTGCGACGACTCTTACTCCTTCTCGTGACTTTCTCTTACTCCTCTCTTATACCACACTTGTTGTTGTTGTTTGCTATGCTGCACATTTATATATCTACCCTAAACTTCCCTTCCCCCTTCTTTACTTTATCCTTCATAGCGCTTTGTTGCATACCAAACTTCCTTAGACTTCAGGTCACGTATCAGATCTTAGATCTTCACCCTGCACTTTTTTTCCAAATAAATTAATTCTATTATTAAGGCAAAAATTTAAAAATGTGTATAAATGTAAATCTACAAATGACTTAAAAATGAATCAATAAAGTGGTCATTACAATACGTTAATGCTGTCTTCAAAATGCATCAAAACACGATCAAGATATTCTTCTATCATGAATAAAAAAAAGTTAAAAACTTGAAGATACATTACAATGACAAATTTTCATCCAGCTTCCTTGGTTGTCATACATCTCAAGAAACTCCAAGCAAGTATATCTTGCATCCCTCCATACCACCTTCTCTAAGTCTCCTCATCGCTGAGTCTTTTCTCTCTCATCCCTTTTCTTCATTCCCACAGCCACGGTATGATAGTGGCGGTGGTGGCGCGGCAGTAGTAACAGCAAAGTCGCGGTTCCGCAACGACGGCGTCATGACGTCAGGCAGCGCCTAAGCTGATTCCTGGCCCCGAAGAAGAGGAGAAGGAGGAGGAGAGCCAGCTTAATCCCTCGTAAACTCCCTGGCAAAATTTCGAAGTAGCGACTAACGCGATCGTAAGTTGACTAAATTGCCCGACCAAGGAGAAGAAGAAGAAGAAGGGAGAAAGGAGTAGGAGTAAGAGGAGGAGGAGCAAGAAAATCGGGATCATTCTTGAGCGTCGAGGGAGCGAACGCGCGCGCGCGGCACCATAAACAAGCTGGCTTCTCCCCCTCGTCGTTTAACGTTTCCTTTTCCCTCTTCCTCCCTCCCTCTATCTTATACTCTCTTGGACTGTTATATACTATATCCTACCAACCGTGACTCGCTGGATTTTAACTTGAGAGATTTAATTGATCGCGGCGCAATTAGCACCGAGAGAGAGAGAGAGAGAGAGAG